>PVJS01001795.1:0-70760 GCA_004027185.1 Glis glis
CTCTACTTAGTGAGGCCCTCCGCAACTTTGTGAGACCCGGTTTCAAAATAAAGTATAAAAAATAGGGCCGGGGGTGTAGCGCAGAGGTAGAACGCCCCTGGGTTCAATCCCCGGTACTGCAAAAAAAAAAAAAAACCTTTAAAAATGATTTCAAAACTTTCTCTCTTTCTAATACAATTTTTAAAAAAAATTATAAGCATTTTCTCTAAGCATTGTGTTAGCTGAATGCCACAAATTTTGATCAGTAGTGTTGAAACTGTTATTGAGTTAAAAATATCTTCTTTCTCTTGTGATTATTTTCTTTGATACTTTTTTTTAAAAAAAGAAATGTGTTGTTGTTTACTTTTCAAATATTTTCGGACCTTTAAAGATATCTCATTTTTGTCAAATTTCTAATTTAATTCTATTGAGGTCAGAGAACACAGTCTGTGAAATGTTATGTTTTAGACATTTACTAGGATTTGTTTTATGGTTCAACATCTGTCTTGGCAAGCACCCCACACACTTGAAAAGAGTGTGCATTCCACACGAGGTAGGTGCTGTTTATAAATGTTAAATTAAGTCAAGATGGTTGATAGCATTGTCGATTCTATATGATCTAGTAATCGTTTTGTCTAATGGATTCGTCCCTTATTTCTGTTCATTTATTTCGAAGCTCTAAATGCACACACATTTAAAATTGTTATGTCTTTACGATGACTCGACACATTTTTGATAATTTTGAAGTATCTATATTTATCTCAGGTCTTTGTCTTGATGTCTACTTTGATATCAGTATGACCTCTGCGGCTTTCTTATGCTTAAGTTTTATATGGTAAATATATTTACATTTTTTGCTTTCAAATACCTGTAGTCTGTGCTGAAAGAGTGCGTGTTCTGGATGCGTAGAGTTGGATTCTGCGTTTTTGGTCCAGTTTCTCAGCCTCTGTCCGTGAGGGCGGCGCTTGGTTCTCTGAGTTTCCTGCAGTGATGAATGGAGTCGGTGCAGTCACTCCAGGGACAGTGTGCTTTGTCTTTGCCCCCATATTTTTCTTTTCTTCTCTTTTCCACTCAGCCTACTTCTGAATTAACGTTTTTTAGTCTTTCATTTAGTTCAGTTTTTTAGTCTTTCATTTAATTCAATTTTCGTTCTCCACTTGTATTTCTCCTAATCCGACAAGTCTGTGAGCATCTGCGTATTTTTTAGTCTGTTTTATCATTGTTACTCATTTTGGCAATTTCTGTTGTTCCGTCTTCAAGTTTACTCTTTTTTTTTTTCCATTTTGCTCTTGAGTCCTTCTGCTGAGTTTTTCATTTTGGTTCTTCTATTTTCGTTTCTAATATTCCAATTTGGTACTGCTTTATATCTTCTTTTTTTTTTGCTGAGCCTTCCTGTGTTTTTGTTCATTTCAAGCATGTTTATATTTGCCTGTTAGTGTTTTTATGGTGATTGCTTTAAGACCCCATCAGATCATTCTAACATCTGTGCCATATTGATGTTGATATTGTTGATTGTCTTTTTTCATTAAATTTGAGATCTTCCTGACTTTGGGGATGATGAATGATTTTTTTTAATCAAAACAAGACATTTCAGTATTTTGTGATTAAACTCTGAATCTTACTTAACTCTGTGGTTTAGCGGACCTCCTCTGATACTGTTCTGGTGCCTAAAAGAAGGTACAATAGTGTAGTTGCTGGGTCGTGGTAGAAGTCCAGGTTCACCCCTCAGCCTCTGTTGACATCCCCAGGAAGGTGGGGGGCTCCTTGTTAAGTTGGCAGTCGCAGTATCTCACACTCCGCGTAAGGCCTTCAGTGCTAGTCGCCCTGACTGGAGGGAGAGGAGCATTTGTACTGCTCTCTGTGTAACCTCAGCTGACACTGTGGATGAGTGGTCGGATTATTTTTGAGTGATGTTAAATGTCTCGAGTCTTCACTAGACCTGAGGCCACCCCAGAAAGGCAGAGGTAAGGAAGTGCTGGTACCGAGGGCACAGCCGTCCTGTCTCACCTTTGGTACTTAGCAACATCATCATCATGGGTATGAACACACCTCTGTGAAGCCAGAAGTCGTCTTCGGTCCTGCCAAGTCCTAGTTAGTCCTGAAAACCTCTGGAGTCCTCTGCAAGTCCCCGGAGGAGTGGGAATATGGTTCAGGCAACATTGGACCCTCCTCCTGTAAGCTCTGTACCGAGTACATGGTGGGTGCTTACAGCTGAGCATCTACTACAATAAGAAACTCCTGGGTTCCCACACTGCGTGTGGCTGTTATGAATCGGTCCCTCTCTCGCTCCATTTCACTCCTTTAGTCATGAGCCTCCACTTGAGAGAACAGCAGAGAGTATTAAAAGTTGAGTTTTTAAAGTTCTGAAAAGCAAGTCTAAATCAAATAGATATTTTCAGGAATTAAACACAATTTCCATGTTGACTTTTTGCCTTAATTGTTCTGGATAAAAGAATCAAGAGCCATGTGGGGTGGCACAGGCCTGCAGTCCCAAGTAAGTACTTGGGAGGTTGAGACAGGAGGATCGCAGGTTTGAAGCCAGCCTGGGAAACTTAGTGAGACGCTGTATCAAAATAAAATAAAATAGAGCTCAGAAGTAGAAGGCTCCTGGATTCAATCCTCTGTCTCTGTCTCTGTCACACACACCACCACCACCACCACCACCACCACCACCACCACCACCAGGAAACCAGGAAATGAACTCTGTTCTTCCTCTTCATTCATTCATTAAAAGATTACATATGCCAGGCATGGTGGTGAATGCTTGTAATCCCAGTACTTGGGAGGCTGAGACAGGAGGCTCGCAGGTTCATGGCCAGCCTCAAGCTATTTAGGCCCTCTGCAATTTAGTGAGACCCTGTTTCAAAATAAAGAATTAAAAATAGGGCTGGGGGTGTATCTCGGAGATAGAATGCCCCTGGGTTCAATCCCCAGTACCGCAAAAAATAAGATTACATGTTGCAAACAGTTATGTTTGTTATAGCACCTGGAAATATTTCATGATTTAGAACAGAACACAAAAGATCAACAATTGTTGGTGTCACTGGGGAAATAATTTGAATGATTTGAAAATTATTTTAAAAGATGAAATAAACTAGGTGCGGAGGTACAATCCTATAATCTCAGTACTTGGGAGGCTGGGAAAAGAGGGTGGCAGGTTCAAGGCCAACCTCAGCAACTTAGTGAGACCCTGTTTCCAAATAAAAAGGGCTTGGGGTATAGCTCAGAGGTAGAATGTTCCTGGGTTCGATCCCCAGTATCAAATAAAAATAATAGTAATAATAATGAAGAAGAAGCTTTGACAATGCGCTGTTTTGATCTTCTTTATAACAATGCAGATTATGTGACTTCGCTGGGGAGACTGGTGGCTTCTCGATACGCCGATGGCCTGTTCCCCCAGTTCTACAGAGCAGAAGAAGGCAGAGTATACAATGTAAGTTAGAGCCCTGGGTGGGGTGGGCGTCTGACATGCTGCTGCTCACCGCACAGAGGGTGGGGAGGGTCCGGCCCAGGTTTTCTTTGAGCAGAGCTGGAGCGATGGGAGTCATGGCCACGGGGCGTAGGAGGTTAGTGCAGAGATGCAACCTGTGCACATCCACGCTCTGCTTTGCAATACACCAGTCCTCTCTGAAACTAGCCAAATGCCCAGCAGAAGCCGCTGTTGTCTGACAGAGCGGTAGGAGTAGAAGGTAGAGGAGGCGAGCCGCCAGCAGCGCCGCTCCCTGGAGCCCATCAGTCCCCGTCGTTCCCTGCGGCGCAGCCGTGTTCCTGGCTCACCCACACGCGCCAGGCCCTGCCCACGACCTGGAGCTCACCCTGTTGGAGGCTGCTGTCCCACCATGTTCTTGTGTAGATGCTGTTCATGTCCAGGAGCTTCTGCATACCAGGACTGCCGCTTCAGGGGTGGGGGTGGGCAGATCCAGGACCCCCAGCAGACACGCTCCAGTCCCTTCTACGACAGGGGCATCAAAACCACCAGAGCCTAAGTCCCTCATGTAGAGCGGCACGGTATGTGCGTCCTCCTGTAGACTCGTAATACCTCATCCGATGCAGACGCTGTGCGAAGAGCCGGTTCACTCTCTCGTCTAGGAGCAAGGATATGAAAGAAGTCTGTACGTGTTCAGCACCAATGCAACTCGTTTCTGCATATTTTCCACCGCATGTTGGCTAAATCTGAGGGTGCTGAACCGGTGGCTAGGGAAGGCCAGTGGTGTTTTAAAAATTTAAATTACTTTTTCTTTTTTATTTTTTTGGCACCGAGGATTGAACCCAGGGGCATTCTACCTCCGAGCTACAACCCCCAGCCCTATTTTCTTTCTTTCTTTCCCTCCCTCCCTTCCTTCCTTCCTTCCTTCCTTCCCTCCTTCCCTCCTTCCTTCCTTCCTTCCTTCTTCCTTCCTTCCTTTCTTTCTTTCTTTCTATTTGGTGGGACTGGGGATTGAACCCAGGGGTATTTTATCTCTGGGCTACATCCCCAGCCCTATTTTTTATTCTTTCTTTCTTTATTTATTTATTTTAAATTTTTTTTGGCAGTACCTGAGATTGAACCCAGAGGCATTTTACCTCCAGGCTACACTCCCAGCCCTATTTTTTATTCTTTATTTTGAAACAGGATCTCACTAAGTTGCAGAGAGTAAGTAGCTGAGGCTGGCCATGAACCTGCGATCCTCCAGCCTCAGCCTCAGCCTCCCAAGTACTGGGATTACAAGCATGCACCACCACGCCTGGCTTAAATTACTTTTTAAACTAATCCTGGCCCTAGGTAGGAATCTCTGTGGAATCTTGGGTTTAAAAAAGAAACTTCCTCCTGGGTCCTGGGGGATTTGGAAGATTACGCGGTTGTTTCTATCCCCGCTTTTGATAGCAGCGCTGTGGTTCCGAGGACTGATTCTGGTGCCGTCTTCTTGTTTTTGCTTTTTACTCTCGTGCTCTTTAAGCTGACAGCCAAGTCAGAACTGCTCCATCAGCTCGCGGCACGGCTAACGCAGGTCGTGCAGCGCTGTGGGCGGCGGTTGGATTGGCTCACCAGCGGGAGCCGGCAGATTTTTGGTGTCATCTTGGAACAACGCGTCACCATAGTGCTGGATTTCGGTGACATCCTGGAGCAGGAGCTTGATCTGTGTCGAGACGCTCTGACGATGGTCCTCCAGGAGCAGGTGGCTCGTGTCACCAAGTTTAATATCATATGGTAAGTCCCAGAGGAGGTGTTTATGTCAGTAAAACTTCATAGCCATTGGCCCGGATTTGGAGTTCAGTAGCAACGCTAACATAGTTAGCTCCTGGTGAGGAGGAGGTATTATCTTGTAACTTCCCAGAATTATGATTTCAGCAGAAAGCACACAGTGAGTTAATATTAGGAAACTTTGATCTGCCTGGCCCAGGGCCTCTTGGTTTTTACCTTAAAAGAGGGATGTAGCTCAGTGGTAGAGCACTTGCCTACCACGTACCAGGCCTCAGGCTCCGTCCCCCAGCACTGCAGAGATAAGAAATTTAGAAACATACTTGTCTTCAATACATGGGAAGGGCCAGATATGAGAACACGAACCATATGTTCATATTTCATATGTGTGTGAGGCCACAGATCTCTTTACTCATTTTAGATCTTAGCTTGGGAAATGCATTCGAGGGCCATAAATCTCACCGCATTTCCAGACTGACTTTGCCCCTCAGGTTGGCCCCTCTGCAAGCTGACCCCTCGAAGCCGAATAACAGGTGCCCGGCTTTTTAGAACGCCCCCTAGTTTAGAGTTCTCACACCCGATTATTTACGGATTCTCAGATTCAGGAGAACTTGAACCTCGGTGCTGACTTCTCAACTGGAACAATGGTTACACCCCCCGATAAGAAACATCTGGATAAGGTGGGGAGGGAGGATCTGTCTACTTGAGTTTTTCTTTTTTTATCTATCTATCTATCTATCTATATGTATATATATATTTTTTGTGGTACTGGGGATTGAACCCAGGGGCGTTCTACCTCCGAGCTACACCCCCGGCCCTATTTTTTATACTTTATTTTGAAACCAGGTCTCATGAAGTTGCGGAGGGCCTCACTAAGTAGAGAGAAAGAGAGACAGGGAGAGAGAGAGAGAGAGAGAGAGAGAGACAGCTGAGGCTGGCCTCGAACCCGGATCCTCCGGTCTCTGCCTCCCAAAGTACTGGGATTACAAGCGTGCGCCACCACGCCCGGCTTATTTATATGTTTTTTTTTTTAATTTTTGTGGCACTAGGGATTGAACCCAGGGGCATTCTACTTCCGAGCTACACCCCCAGCCCTATTTTATTTTTATTTTGCAACAGGGTCTCGCTAGGTTGATGAGAGTCTCACTACTTGCTGAGCCTGTCCTTGAACCTGTGATCCTCCGGTCTCAGCCTCCCAAGTACTAGGATTACAGGCGTGCACCACCATGCCCGGCTGTTTCCTTTTAAAAACAAAATACTTTCCGCTAAATAGAAGACACCTTTGGGGACGATGCCCAGTGGAGTTCTACTGTAGACTCCTGTTTCTGGCACAGGTAGACTATTGGAGGAATTCAGGCCGAAGTCCGCACGACTCTTGCTTTCCTGGAACGTTTACTGTACAGTGTAGGCCGCTCAGCCAGTTTTCTTTACCTGGAGTAGCCACTCGGGGGACACAAGTGTGAGCCAGCTCTGCCCCCAAAAGTGGGCAAGAAGGGACAGTCAGCCCAACTGATTTGCAACTAGAAGCTCAGATACGTTTCAGTCGCTCCTCTTTTGAGGTGGTGGGTTTCCATCAGTTATTCGCAAGCTCAGACTAAACGGCCTAACTCTATTTCCTCAGGATTTAAAATCGAATGCTCTGTCGAACTCAAAGCAACGCCATTTTTGATGCCAAAAGCTAACGGATGGGACTCTTTCAGGACAATGAAAACACTGTCATGAAAGAATTAGGAATAAAGTTTTAGAGCAATGAAATTCCTGCCTGTTTGCAAAATCATAATTCTATGTGTGAAATTCTTGTAAATTTGCTATTAGTAGAGGACAGGGTCAGACAAATCTGCCTGTTTATGAAAATAACTTCTCTCATTAATATGCTAACGCTTACATTTTCCGTTTTTTAAGTCTCACGTGAACACTTCTTTCTGGTCAGCGTGGCTTGTGGAAGGTTAAGGTGCTTTGGGATTATGTGGTGTATTCAGAAAGCGCGTTGTCCTTAACCAGACAGGGCCATCTTGACGGGCTCTGGGGTCTTGTTGGTGACTTTCAGGACCAGGAGCCGTGTGCCCTTTCCCGTTGCTGACAATGTTAGGTGGCTTGTTGCTCACGGTGGTGGCACTGAGGCCTGACATCCCTTCAGTGGCGTTGACCGCTTCCCTGCCATTCCTCCCAGGGCTTCTCAAGAGCCCGTGAAGTGGCAGGAACGCGCCACTCCCGTGAACGGACATTCCCTCGCTGCGGCCATCAGCTGGGTGGAGACACTGAGTCCTGAGCTGTCTGCGAGGAGCGGGGCGGGCCGCCTGCACGCGCTGCTGGAAGCTGGCAAAGACGAAACTGTGAGTGTGTCCACGGCCGGCCTGGCCACCCCGCACGCTCCGTGTCTGCACGCTGCCTGGCAGCTCCCCAGAGACTCCACCATGGACACCGAAGAGCCCTGTGCTTCATAATCCTTTCACGCCTCAGCTTGGGGCCACTTGAGAAATAAATTCCAGGCCCCAGATAGGGACCAAGATAGCCGCTTTGGTAATGGTAGAGTCAGACCAACCCAGACAAGACCCCAACACCTGTCCCCTGAGCCGGCCCCGGCTCCTCCTGTGGGGTGACCGGGGCTGCAGGGCAGACCCTCATATCGCTGGTGCCGGGAGGAGCTCCGTGCTGCTCGTGCCCGGGGAGCATCCAGCACAGGGAGAGGAGCTTTCCCCATGTCAGAGATGCTGCCTGTGCTCCCTATGAGTGCCTGACACAGGAATCCCTCTGCTGCCCTCCTCCCCTCTTATGGGGAGGAGAGAGAGCTGGGGAGACCCTGAGGGCCCGGAAGGAGGTTTTCTCCAGCACCCAGGTTCTGAATCCCTCCCCTTTTCTCTTCTTCCTCCATGGGTCTGTAATGTGCTTTCTCCTCCCCCACCCCTCCGCCTCCCTTCTCCTCCTCCCCTTCTCTTCCCTCCCCCTTTTCTTCCTCCTCCTCTCCTCCGCTCCTCTTCCCTCTCTTCCTCCCATCTTCTTCCTCCTCCCCTCTTCTTCCTCCTCCTCCTTCTCCTCCACTCCTCCTCTTCCCCCCCTCTTCCCCTTCCTCCTCTTTTTTCTCCTCACTCCCTCTTCCTCCTCCCTTCCTTCTCCTCCTCCTCCCCTTCCCCCTCCCCCACCCCCTCCTCTTTCCTTCTTCCTCCTCCTTCTCCTCCCCCTCCTCTTCTTCCTCCTCCCCTCCTTTCTCCTCCTCCTCTCTTCCTTTCTCCTCTTCCTTCCCTCCCTCCTTCTCCTTCCCTCCTTTCTTCTTCCCCTCCCTTCTGTCCTCCTCCTCCCCTATCCTCCTCTTCCCCTCCCCCTCCTCCTCTCCCCCTTCCTCCCCTCCTCCTCCCCTCCCTCCTCCTCTTCCCCTCCCCCTCCTCCCCTCCTCCTACTCTTTCTCTTCTTCTTCCTCTTCCTCCTCCTCCTCCTCCTCTCCCCACCCCCAGGTGGCTGGCTGAAAGAGATTTACCACTGTCCTCATTCTCCACCTCCTAGTAGCTGTTTTCAAGCAGGACGCTGGTGTCGGAGGGCCTGAGGGAAGAGCTGCGGCGGCGGGTGGGGGCTCCTGTGCATCTCGAGGGAGGGTCGTGCTGAAGTCACCTGATCCCAGCTCCCACTCTGGGCTCTGGCTTCCTCCTAGCTCTCAGCCTGGGCCCTCAGCCCCCACCCCCCTTGGAACACCTGTCTAGTCCCCCAGTCTAGAGCCTCTGAATCCCCTGGGGAAGCAGCCACAGACCCAGCCTTCTCTGCCAGGTGAGTTTAAGTCTCAGGTTGGAAGTGAAAGGAGACGATTTATTGAGACTCTTCAGCTAAGGAGGGTTTGGGATTAAGGCAGGCAGAGGGTCCTGAATCCCACAGGCATGGAGGAACCTGTCTGTCCCCTAAAATGTGAGCATTTGCGGAGCCTCTTCCCCGGTTGTCTGTTAGGAGGTTTTTAGGGACAGGTGGAGATGATAGGTCCTCCTGACTCTGTGGGTTTTTTACTTTCTGACATTTTTATAAATCTACCCGTCCATCCATAAGTATAAGTCATCTCTTTAAAACAGTCGCAAAGAATAAGTGGCATTGTCTCCCATTTTATTTTATTTTGGTCCTGGGGATTGAACCCAGAGGCATTCTACCTCTGAGCTACACTCCAGCCCTATTTTATTTTTTATTTTGAAACAGGGTCTCACTAGGTTGCTGAGGTTCTCGCTAAGTTACTGAGGCTGTCCTCGAACCTGTGATCCTCCTATCTCAGCCTCCCAAGTACTGGGATTACAGGTTTGTGCTGTCACAGCCGGCTTCATCTCCCTTTTTATAAGTGAAGAAATTGAAGCCAGGCCACTTGCCTGAGGTCACAGAGGTCATTAGTGGCAGGGAAGAGCAATACCGTGCAAGCAAAATCCTGGGTGAGAGAGGTGCAGTTGGGTTTGGGAGTAACAGTGGTCACAGGGGTGATAACTCTTTACGTTAAGCAGGGAACACTTTTGTGAGAATTGTGTCCTACTAGGGTGAGGTACGCATCTCCTAGAATCCATTTTAAGATTGGTGTGGCCCAGCCTGGTGGTGCACACCTGTAATCCTCGAACCTCTCTCTCGCTGAATTCCCCTCCCAGCGTCCCCACGAGACACCGAGCGGGGTCACTATTCTTTCTGCCCAGTTTTTTTTTTTCTTCTAGAAGAAGCAGTTTTGTAGACAGTGTATTGCCAGTGAGTCCAGGGTAAGGCCGGACGTGTCGGGGGGATAAACCCTGGGTACCACTGTTTTGCAGATTGAATCCATTTACTATTTTGTGGTGGGGGACATTCCAGAAGAGTCCAAGGAACTTCTCCTTCAGAGGGCTCCGGAGATCCCATGTCCCATCCACACGGTGTCCTTCAATGACAGAGGAGGAGGCACCATGGCTTTCCTGAAGGACCTGAGTGTGGAGACCCACGGCAGGTAGGTGACAGCATGCCCGCGAGTGTCGGCAGCGGGTGGCTTCCGCGAGACCCGGCGGCCTCGGATCCTTGTGGTCTGCTCTCCCCTTGGTGCTGTAGTCTCCTCCTCTTTTAGTACAGTCTGTAGTCTCTATGTGTGTGTTTCTCCCTCTCTCCCTTTCTCCCTCCTCTACTTTTCTCTTCCTTCCTTCCTTCCTCCCTCTCTTCCTTCCTCCCTCCCTCCCTCCCTTCCTTCCTTCCTTCCTTCCTTCCTTCCTTCCTCTCTCTCTCTCTTTTCTTTCTCTCTAGTGGTACTGGGGGTTGAACCCAGCGGCATTCTACCTCCCAGCTACACCCCCAGCCCTACTTTATTTTTTATTTTGAAACAGGGTCTCAGTGCTCGCTTCGGCAGCACATATACTAAAATTGGAACGATACAGAGAAGATTAGTATGGCCCCTGCGCAAGGATGACACGCAAATTCATGAAGCGTTCCATATTTTTGTGATATTTAGAGTAAATAAAACTTATGGTGTTGTTAAAAAAAAAAAAAGAAACAGGGTCTCACTAAGTTGCTGAGGGCCTTGCTAAGTTGCTGAGGCTGGCCGCGAACCTGCAATCCTCCTGTCTTAGCCTCCCAAGTACTGGGATTATAGGCATGCGCCACCATGCCCGGCTTGTTTTTCTATCCTGTGTTAGTCACGTCTTTTTGTTTTCTGTGATTCTAATGCTTTGACTTCTTAGTACCTTGCTGACTCTGGAGAGACCGCCCTCTCCAGAGGGCGCTAGCCAATTCCTCAAAGAACTGGCCTGGGGGTGCACCTCATATGCAGACCAACTGATTGGGAGCCCACATTCTCAGGCCCGGCTTCCACACTCGGGACCACTCTCTTCTGCCCTAATCACCCCAGGGCCCTGCACCAGACGCCTGGGGTAGCCCTGCACCCCAGAGCTCACCAGAACTATTCACATCAGCCAATCCTAAACCTGCTTGCTTTTCCTCGCCTGTTCCTTCCCTATTGGGGTGCTCTGGCGGACGCTACTTGCGCCGTAGTCCCACCACGGATGGTTGCTGCTTTAAGCAGCTCCCCAATAACTATTCCGTGGTTCCTGCCACGGGAGGTCACTGCACCAGACAGCTTCCTGAAGATTGTTTCATGGTTCCTGCCACGGTTTGCTGCACTGGTCAGCTTCCTGATCAATAGTCTTCTCGCACGATACCTACACAAAGTCTGATATAATATTTGGAGAGAATTTATTAACTGGGGGGGTCAGGGAGGAGCTCCAAGATGACAAATTCTCCTGCCTTCTATAGTCAAGGCCTTTCTTATATAGAGGTTCAAACAAAGCAAATAGGAAGAAGATCACAAGTTAAGACCAGGGAGCGGCAAGGTGAACGTTTCAGGGAGAATAGGAGGTCATCAATGTCCAGCTTTCAGTCCCATCCAGTCCAAGGAAGCTTGTCCGCGTGCAGACAATTTCCATTTAGCATGTGCTGTGTACATGGTTAAGCCGGTCCGAAATGGTGACCTCATTGCGTGGGCTAAGATGGCCCCCAACACTTCCCATGGAGACCACAATAAAAACCCATACTCATCTTTCCCCCTCTCCTTTGCCTCCTGACCAATCCCGTATGGCTCTGTGTGGTGTGGGGTGCCCCCTTCTCTTGGGGATTGTGTTGGCCTGCTTGGGCTGTGTGTTCATCACTATAACAAACACCTGAGACAATCAACTTATAAGGAGAAAAGGTTTATTTTGGCTCACAGTTTCGGGGGCCTCAGCCCATGATTGCTCAGCCCCACTGCTTTGGGCCTGTGGCATCGTGGTGGCAGGAAGATGTGGTACAGCAGAGCCGCGCACCTTGTGGCCAGCAAACAAAAGAGAGGAAAAAAAGAATGGGTCCCACGGTCCTCTTTGAGGTCATGCCCCCAGTGACCTAGAGACCCCCCACTGGGCCCCACCTCAGAGAAGTTCCACTGTCTCCCAAGAGTGCTGAACTGAGGACCAAGCCTTTAACACCTGAGCCTTTGGGGGACGTTCTAGACTCCAACTCTAGAATATAGTTAGTCTATAGAAGATAGTTATTCTATAACTATAGAATATAGGCTGCTATAACAAAATATCGTAGACTGAGTCAGTTAAACATAGAAATTTACCTCTCGTAGCTCTGGAGGTTAGGAAGTCTAAGATCAAGGCCAATTGGTTTGTGGTAAAGGCTCTTTCTTCCCAGTTTATAGACAGCTACCTTCTCCCCATGTTGAGAGAGAGAGAGAGAGACAGACAGACAGACAGACAGAGAGACAGAGAAAGACAGAGACAGAGAGAGACAGAGACAGAGAGAGACAGAGACAGAGAGAGAGAAAGAGCGCGAGCGAGTGCACGCTGGTTCTCTCTTCCTCCTCTTCGGAAGTCACTCATCCTTTTAGGTCAGCGTCCATCCTCATGAGTTCATGTAACCTTCATCACCTCCCTAGAGGCTCTATCTCCAAATTCAGCCATTTTTGGAGTTGGGGTTCCGACATCTGAATTTGGAGGTGAGGGGGCACTGTCCGAAGCAGGAGGTGTGAGTAGCAGCTGTTGATTCCACAGTGATCGTCTCCTGAGCTGTTGGTCTCACCATGTGTGAACAATAATAAAAAACTACATCTTAAAACACGTCCCCCCTTTTTTGTCAGTTTAGATCCCTTGTGGAGAGAGACTGGCTCCTTCTGTGATTCTAAGGAGAGTTAATGAGTCCTTTTGTAAGTTAGCTTGTCTGAAATGGGCACAATGTCTGCCCAGAACCCTTGTTCTTTTTATTTTTTATTGGTGCTTCGCCATTATACATCATAGTGAGGTTCAGTGTGATACAAACACACGTGCACACGGCACTCGGTGAGTTTACCTCAGATCCCAGCCCGCTCCCCGCTCCCTGGACATGTTAATGAGATTCGCAGCGATACCTTGATAGATGAACAGAGCATTATTTGAACTGTTCCCTTCATTTGGACTCCTCCTCCCCCTCCTCACCTCCCTCCCCCGTCCCCTTCCACTCTTCTACTGCTCTCTCTCATTATCTCGAAGTTTTCTCTCTAGCTCCCACACATGAGAGAAAGCATGCGACCCATGTTCTTAAATGTAGGTGCTCCTCACAGGAGCCGAGGGCGGGCGCTGGCTAGCGACACAAGGGCCGGCTCAGCCTTCGCTGATCCCACAGAACAGGGAGGAACCCGGGGATGCACATTCGCACCTCCCATTTTACACCGTAGTTGTCTCTGGAGCTCGAGGGAGATGCAGACTCCATGGCCACAGCCCCAGAGACCCTGGTCTTCAGGGTGTGAAGAGGGCCAGGAACCTGGGCGTTTTGAGGCCACGACTCTGGCTATCTCAAAGGACTTTGAAATCTTTTAGCATCAGGTACTTGGCTTGGATTCTGGGTTACTGAGCTCCCCAAATACAGAAGGGGTCCCCCACCTCCCCTTCGCTAGCGGGGAGAGGAAAAGGCAGTGGACAGGGCCGTTTCTCTTGCTTGCCTCTGCTCCCGTCACTGGGGCGCTTTCTCTGGGCGTGCTGGAGCCCAGGGAGTAATCTGCCATGGACGAAGCCACGGTTCAGCTATTGACTTTGCTGTGCGCTGTGTGGAGGTGTGTTTTGCTTAAAAGGGTTAGGTGTAGATACGCCCTCCTGGGCATGCTCTGAGCACCCACCGGCAAGCCTAACCCTCAACCAGAGGTGCTCCTGCCTACTCTGCTCCCTGCCCACATACCCGTGGCTCCTGGTGGCTCTCCTGGTATGCCTGGTGCTGTTGGGCCGCAGCTGGGGCGCAGTTAAGACCCAGCTAGAAGCAGCACGCCCTGAGCATGTCAGCTTGCAGAAGGCTGCCTCGGCCTCGCCTTCCCACTGGACTCGGGCTCCCCCACGCCTGAGTCTGTACTGGGTGGGATCAGCGGCGCAGGCTCTGTTCTATAATCTGAGGACTCCAGAGTTGTCCTAACAGTGTTTCTGCTTCTGCACAATCAAGGTCTGAAAGGCGGAGGAAACTTCCTCTGATCCTGAGAACAGATCAGGGAGTGGGAAATCCTGGCACCAGCGGCCTTGGCTGAGGGCTCGGGCCTGCCAGGACAGACCTCCTCGATCCCTGCTCCTTGCCCTGCCAGGAGGTCACAGGGGGAAGGGAGCTGGCTCTTTCTGCCCTGCGGGAGGCGGGGGTTAGGGCTCAGACATGGAACGTCTCCCAGAAAAGCTCCCGGGTTGGCAGTACAGACGTGTTCAGCGGTGAAATCATTGAATCAGGGCTCGAACCTCGTCAGTGGATAAACCCATGGAGGGATGAATCATTTGAATGCATTGACTGAGTGGTAGCTGGAGGCAGTTGGAGGAAGTAGGTCACTCAGGGCGTGGCTTTGGGGACCGTATCTGTTGCTGGTCCCTTCCTCTCTAGCTTTCAGCTCTTGCCGTGAGCTGAGCAGCTGTCTTCTACCATGCCCTGCCGCCATGATGTCTTTTGTCTTGGAGCCAGTCACCCGTGGACCGAATGTCAGAAACAGTAAACCCAAATAAACCTTTCCTCCTCTAAGTTGTTCATGTCCAGTGTTTTGGTCACAGTGATGAAAGTCTAACACGATGGGCACGGCGAGGCTGAGAGTGCTGTGGCCTTAGGAGGCGTCGCTGGACTGAGACTGACTCGTTTCTTCCCCTCAGGTCTTTATCCCAGTCTTACCGGAACCATGTTAGGAATAGAGCTGAGACTGTTTGTGGTCCAGGAGGCCCCTGGACCTCTCCAGCCACTGTCCATCTGTCCACCCAACACTGTATAGCAGGACTCCCCGTGGGTTGGATGAGTGGCGACAGGCAGAGGTGGACCTCTCAGCAGTTCCTAAGACCGCCTCTGCCTATCAGACACCAATGTCGGGCTGTTGCTGACTTTTCGAATTCCAGTTAAGGGGCTTCGAGAGTGTGACTTAGCCCATCCCCCCTGCACCACGCCAGCGCTGTCAACCTTGACTGTGCACACATATCCCCTGGGGAGGTTGTAGAAGTGCATCTTCTGTCTCAGCAGGTCCAGGTGGGGGCCTGGGAACGTGTGTCCCTAGCCAGCCCCAGGCGAGGCTGCTGCTGTCGCTCAGGCCCAAACACTTGCCCACACGGGAATCCTTTTCATTAGCATTTAAGCTTGGGCCCTGGAGAAGCGTGTGCTTGCCGAGTTAAAGTTGACTGAAAGCCGGGCGTGGTGGCACTCGCTTGTAATCCCAGTACTTGGGAGGCTGAGACCGGAGGATCTGGGTTCACGGCCAGCCTCAGCTACTTAGTGAGGCCTTCCACAACTTAGTGACATCCTGTTTCAAAATAAAGAATAAAAAATAGGGCTGGGGGTGTAGCCTGGAGGTAGAATGCCCCTGGGTTCAATCCCTGGTACCGCAAAAAAAATTAAAAAATAAAGTTGAGCCGGGCATGGTGGCGCACGCTTGTAATCCCAGTACTTTGGGAGGCGGAGACCGGAGGATCCGGGTTCATGGCCAGCCTCAGGTCTCTCTCTCTCTCTCTCCCTGTCTCTCTCTCTCTCTCTCTCTCTCTACCTAGTGAGGCTCTCCGCAACTTCGTGAGACCCAGTTTCAAAATAAAGTATAAAAAATAGTGCCGGGGGTGTAGCGCGGAGGTAGAACGCCCCTGGGTTCAATCCCCGGTACTGCAAAAAAAACTCCAAAAAACAAAAAACAAAAAAAATAAAGTTGACTGAAGCAGGTCAGCAATGGGTCAATTAACCAACGCTGTCCGTGTCACCAGCTGTCAACACTGAGACCACCAATGGCCACTAACTGGGTCCCCTCATTAAGCTCCCGGCTCATCAAAACTGTTGACATGATGGGACCCCGGGAGCAAAAAAATCAATATTAGCCTAGAGTACCATTTTCCCAGGATTAATAAATACCGTTTGGCTGAGCTAATTACCCTGTAGTGAGAAGACGTGTCATCGCTTAGAATCCCAAACCATTCTCAGTTCTCATACTCTCCCACTGCCCTGGCTTTTACTTGTGGAAATTGACAAGGTGCCCGGGGAAGCGGGGAGCACAGGTAAGATTAAGATGCTCGGCACCAAGAAGAGGAAGGGCCCCATCCCAGGAGAATTAACAGACGTGCGCAAACGCCTCTCTTCCGGCCTAACGTCGAGCGTCCCCTCCCGTTTCAGGTTCCATGCATTTGCCGAGAGAACAGACTGCGTAGAGTTTCCCGCTTTCCTTACAGAGGATGGCATCAGTGGGATGAACTGGAATTCAAGGAAACTGAAAGGAAAACTCCCTCCAGGTACCTGGAATCCTAAAGGAGCAGTGGCGTTGGTATCCTTAGTAACTCCGGGTGACCCGGGCGATGAGCAATATGGTTTAGGTGGGGACACACGGGTCTTTGGCGTTCTGTGGTCCAAGGGCACAGCCGACGGGTGTTAATGGTGAATCTGGCAGCCTGGCAGCCAGGCACAAGTGAGGCATGATCCCCAGGGAAATGGCTAAGGGATTGGTTTTATTTACTTATTTATATTTTGCGGTACTAGGGATTGAACCCGGGGCATTTTACCTCCGAGCTACGACCCCAGCCTTATTTTTTTTTTTAATTTATTTTGAAACAGGGCCTCACTAAGTAGCTGAGGCTGGCCGCAAACCCGGATCCTCCGGTCTCAGCCTCCCAAGTATTGGGATTACAAGCGTGCTCCACCACGCACGGCTTGGCTAAGGGATTTGAGTTCACTAGCTTGGGAACCTTTGGCAGCCATGGTCCCAGCCTGTGGCAATGCTGGTTAGTTAGTTCCAGGCGAGGTAGGGCTGGCTGAGCGGGAGGCGGCGGGCAGCTGCGGTTCTGAAAGCAGCACTGTGGACCTGGCAGGCAGGACCGACCTGCGAGAGAGTGGAGCCTGCACGGGGACCTACCTGCGCGGAGGCTGAGTGAACCTCCTTCTTCATTCCAGGAACGAGGTCACAAAATCAGCCAGAAATCGGGCTGCGATTCAGAAAGGCAGTACTAGAAGGCCGTTCAGAAAGCCAAGAGATGGGGTCTCTTTCGGGCGGTTGAAAAGTGGCAACGACATTGAATAAAAACCACCAAGCAAAGCAGAGCAGGGACCTCTGTCCTGTCCTTGCATGGGGTGGCACGTGACTAGTTGGAAGTCTAAGAAAGCCCACCCCCTTCCCCCACCCCTGCCTGCTCATTTTTAGTGATCAAACAGACTTGTAGCTTTGCTATCAGGCAGGGACTGTTGCCTGGGTGTGTGTGGGGAGTGGGGTGGGGAGGGGAGCTGCAGAAGGCGGCTGCTTGGAAGAGACTTTACCAGCCCTGGTTATTGATCAGAACCAACACAGCACTTAGGATGCACTGTGCGCATCGCTAGACTTGGTTACGAGACAAGGGAAAAAGATCTTTGGCAATGACCAAGTTAAAAGGAGCGAGTGTTCAGTAACAGTAATAGGCAGCGTTTTTCTGAGTGTTTTTGTTTGTGTCCAGAACTCTTGGCAAAATAGTATTAGAAAAGTTGCCCTAGCATTACTCTTAACTCCAAAAATGTTGTAGCTATCAAAATTTGTTTCTACCTTTGGAAACTTTACATGTGTGTGAGTGTGTGAGTGTGTGTGTGTTGGTGGAGAGAAGGGTGTGAATGAAGTCTCTCTCTCTCTCTATTTTTTTTTGAGTTACTGGGGATTGAACCCAGGGGCATTCTACCTCCTACCTCCACCCCCAGCCCTATTTTTTATTCTTTATTTTGAAACAGGGTCTCACTAAGTTGCGGAGGGCCTCACTAAGTAGATGAGGCTGGCCGCGAACCCGCGATCCTCCTGTCTGAGCCTCCCGAGTACTGGGATTACAAGCATGTGCCACCATGCCCAGCAAGATGCAATATTTTAAAACTAAATTTTATTTACTTGAGCATACATCAGGTTGCTATGCTCAAAGAGAAAAAATAACCAAGTCCTGTGGCTGGCAGCCATTTGTGATCTTTTATTAGATATTTCGAGTTGACTGTCCCATCACTTGGTCTTGGCCTTGCTTCTTTTCTAATCTCCAATTTAATTTAGAAGCACTGGCTGGTGCCTGCTTATAGCTGTTTATCCTGACAGCAGGAGGCTCTCTCAGACGGCTCCTTCCTTTTCCCTAGAATTCAGTTAATTCATTGGAGGGAGACGGAGCAGCTGCACTTCCCCAAATTGTTGCTGCATATGGTTGACTAGGCTGAGACACTTTAATTACCTCCAAAGCCCTGCTCCTTCTGACGATAGGGGACTTTGAATTTCTTTTTTTCCTTTTTTTTTTTTTGGTACTGGGGGTTGAACCCAGGGGCATTCAGCCTCTGAGCTACACCCCAGCCACTTTTTACTAATTTTGAAACTAAGTCTCACTAAGTTACTGCACGCTAGCCTCAAGCCTGTGATCCTCCTGTCTCAGCCTCCCAAGTATCACAGCCATGCATCAACATGTCCAGCCTCAAAAATCTTTAAGAAATTAAATTGCTAGGAAAAAGAAGGCCAGTGTGAATTTCTGATTACACTTGAATAAACTTGCTCTGATTTCTGGGTAAGAGATCCACTCACATTTGTTATTTAAAAGTTGAGGGCTTTGCAGGGCTCTGGGGTGATTCACAAGGGTGGTGATCAACCCTTGATCGTCAGTGATCAACAGGTGGTCTCTCAAGAAGCCTATGTTCTAGAACAGCCTATTTGGAAGTATTGACCAGGTATTTCCCGGGACATTTTCCCATTGAGGCCGACCTGTGTCACGCTCACTCTTAGGATGTTATGGACGAGTCCAGAGGAAAGCCTTGTCTCATCTGAAACTTGTAAGACAGAATCCTGCCTCTGGACACCACACAGAGGCAGGCTGCTGAACGTGGCAGCAGCCCTGTGGGCTTACGGTTCGTGCTTGGCAGCAGTGCGGGGTATTTTTGGAGTTCCAGCATGGAGCTCAGCACAGGGCGTTTCATTTCTTGGGCTCTGGGTGTCTGCACAGCGGGCTGACCATCCGTCTCTGTCAGGGCTCGTCCCTCGCTTCCTCGCGATCGCAGCTATTAATACCCTCTGCTTGTTCTAGCCAACTCTGGGGGGCCAGAGCGCTATTGTCCCTTTGCTTCTACCTTGCCTTCTAGACTTAAAAAGTCATTTTAAAAGTCAAAAGCATTCACCCTGGCCTGCCACAGTGTCTTGGTGGCTTAGGGCCAGTCCGTTGGCCCCGGGAGGACGAGTGTCGTAGGGCACCGCCTAGACTGAGCGGTGGCCTCGCTCTCTGTGGTTTTGGCTCTCAGACATCTGTGGACTCTTCTGGAGTCAGGCTTGGTCAGCGGGCTGCAGGGCCGCTTTCTAACCATCCATCCGTTTCCAGGGTAACCCTGCAGGGCGTCTGAGTTGGTGCTGTCACACCCGCCTGGGTTCGACCCCTGTTCTGCCCCCATCATCGCTGCTGCTGTGGCCTTGGACAGCTCGCTCTCTTCAGTTCCCTCAGCCACAAAGAGGGCACGAGAATAGAATGTGCCCGCGAGGTTGTGGTTAGGAGAAATGGGAACATGTTTAGAAAGGTCCAAGTGCAATCGCGGGCACCTAACAGCAACCCCCCAAGGGTGTTATTTATCCTTCGAGAGTTTGCACTGGGCTGCTGGCTTCAATAATAACGTCATCAGTGGTCTCTGAGTCACCCACAGCCCTATTTTTTATTCTTTATTTTGAAACAGGATCTCACTAAGTTGCAGAGGGCCTCACTAAGTAGCTGAGGCTGGCCACAAACCTACGATCCTCCAGTCTCAGCCTCCCAAGCACTGGGATTACAAGTGTGCGTCACCATGCCCGGCTGGGAATGGCGTTTTTAAAACTAGAGAATGCATCTGCCAAATTCTTGTCTGATGGCCATGCTCACTGGAGCAGGGACTCCTGTCTGCCCCACGAGGCCCCACGGGTGCTAGGCTGGAGGCTGGGCGTGAGGGTGCCATTGAGATTGGTATGTGCCAAATGTGGTACCTCTTGGGCCCCCCGGGTCTCCTGCATACAGCAGGCTCTGGCCCAGAGGTGCAGGAGCTCTGCAAGGTGGGGACAGGAATAACAAGAGATAAAGTCATCTGTCACCAACATTTGAAAGGTCTCAGCAACTGTCCTTCCTCTTTTGCTTATTTAAAAGAAACTCTGCAGCTGGGCGTGGTGGTGCACACTTGTAATCCCAGTACTTGGGAGGCTGAGACCAGAGGATCCAGGTTCACGGCCAGCCTCAGCTACTTAGTGAGGCCCTCCGCAACTTAGTGAGACCCTGTTTCAAAATAAAGAATAAAAAATAGGGCTGGGGGTGTAGCCTGGAGGTAGAATGCCCCTGGGTTCAATTCCTGGTACCGCAAACAAACAAACAAACAAATAAATAAATAAATAAATAAATAATAAATGAAACTCTGCTAAGTGGGATCAGCCAGTCTCAGAAAGGCAAGGGTCGAATGTTTTGTATGTGGAAGCCAGAGAGAAAATTGGAAAAGAGACTCCAGATAAATGAGGAGACAGACCAGTAGAATAGTGGAAAGGGGCCTGGGGGAGGGAGATGACGAGGGGAAAAGGAGGATTATGAAGAAAACAGTTCCATAACGCTATGTCTGTAGATGGAGGCATCACTACCAACCTCATCAGTGTGTGGGGGACTGGGGAGCAGGTGGGACCTGGAGGGAGACACACCAAGTGGCGTGTGCACGGACATTTGTGTCACTTTGAACCTTATGATGATGTAGAGTTACAATGCACCAAGGAAAGTATTTAAAGAAAAAAGAAAGAAAGAAACTCCACTGGGGTTTCGCCGACGCTGGGACAGTAAGAGCCCCTCCTGCCCTCTCGGCAGGGGCTGGCTGAGCCGCCGCGCAGCCGGTGAGTGGGGAGGCCGCGCTGTGAACCACGATTTGACACAGCAGAGTGGGGCTGTCCAGGGCCACCAGCTCCAGACGTCCCAGCCAGGGCCGCTGGGTGCTCTGGCAGCAGAGCAGGCTTCCGCAGACGTGGCAGTTGCCACCCATGCACTCCCTTCCTCCTTAGGACGCGGCTCTGGTTTCACTTACAGCTTCAGTGCACCCTGCTGAAAAACTACACTTCCCAGTTTCCCTTGCAGCCAGATGGGGCCCTGGGGTCAGGTTCTGGCCAGCCTTAAGTCATGAAGCTGTCCTGCGGGACGTCTGGAAAGGGGGGCTGAGAGGGACTGACTCTATCAGGGGTGCGTTTACTCGCCCGTCTAGCACCCCGTCTGCCGCGGGTCACGGGCATGCTGCTTGGCACCCTAGAAGCCACCTCGAATCCTGAGGTGACTCCGAGGACAGAAGAGGTGCTGGGACCGCGGAGCAGCACAAAAAGAAAGAGCATGGATATTTTTAGCTGCGCGCAGTGGCGCACGCCAGTAATCCCGGGACTTGGGAGGCTGAGACAAGAGGATGGTTGATTCGAGACCTCAGCAACTTAGCAAGACCCTGTTTCAAAAAAAAAAAAAAATAGGGCTGGGGGTGTAGCTTGGAGGTAGAATGCCCCTGGGTTCAATCGCTAGTACCAAAAAAAGAAAAGGAAGAGGAGGAGAAGGTGGAGGAGGAGGAAGAGGAGCAGGAGGAGGAGGAGGGATTTTTTTTTCTGAAAACAAGTTTTATTTAAATAAGATTTAAATACATTACATAACACTAAAACTGTAAGGAAGAAAGAAAACCAAAACCCAGTCTGTGACTTGGCATGGTACTGGGCCAGCTCTATAGCCACCTTCATGACTGGTACCATCGGGTTGATATTTGTTCCCTTGTCAGAAGTGTAGCTGGTGTGAGGCTGGCCGCACATTCTGCTCTTTGGACGTCCCTTAGCGAGGATACATCTGGTCAAAAAGACCTCAATGGCAAGCCAGGAGTTGCTGTCACCTCCCTGCAGGGAAGGTGACCTGTGTGTTCTGCCCAGCCGGCCAGGCTAGATGCCGGGCTCCCTCTAGTGGTCGGGCTGCCGTTGCTGCTTTCCCCATCGTGTCTGGATTCCCCGAGGGCTGCTCGGGCTGACATTCTTTTAGGGCTTGGACTCTGCAGAGGGAAAGATCAGCAGCTTCCGTCTGTGACCTGGGGGGCTCTGGGCTCCGCTGCAACATCACGTTACTGCTTTGTCTCGGGCTGGACACCGCCAGGCGCCTGCGGCTTGACCTCTGTTTCTTTTTTTTTTTTTTTTTGCGGTACTGGGGATTGAACCCAGGGGCGTTTTACCTCCGCGCTACACCCCCGGCCCTATTTTTTATCCTTTGTTTTGAAACCGGGTCTCACGAAGTTGTGGAGGGCCTCACTAAGTAGCTGAGGCTGGCCGCGAACCCGGATCCTCCGGTCTCCGCCTCCCAAGTACTGGGATTACAAGCGTGCGCCACCACGCTCGGCTTCTATTGACCTTTGTTTCAATGAGGGACTTCAAGACTAGACAGCATGGCGCTTTTCAGTTTTTGCAGGAAAGGAGTTATACTAGCCCAAGTTAAAAGCAGACCCCAAAGCCAGGCGTGATTATGATTTCAGGAGGTGGCAGGGCCTCCTGGTGAGCTTCGGTTCTGATTCTCAGAGATTAATGAGGAAAGTGGACTCAGATGTTTGGGAATGTTCTAGAACTTCTCTGCAGGCAGAGCCCCCCGCAGAGCCCTCAGCCTGTCTCGGCCGGCCGCTCACTCAGTGTTTCTCTCTCCAGGGGCCGGAGTCCGAGAGGACGTGTTTCGCATTTGGAGGGAGATGGAGGAGGCCTGCAGCACACTGGCCCAGGTCCAGCAGCTGATGGCCGAACTTCTCAAGTCTGACGTGGCCCCCGAAGACTGTGGTGGGTGCTATTTTTGGTCACAAATGTTAGTAGTTGGGGCTGGAGGGTGGTTTCCATGCTCCTAACTGGGGAGAGACCTTTGCTTGTCTCTGAGAAGCCGCTGCAGAGGTAACATGTGCTGTACCGCGCGTGCAGATTGTCGAAAGAGAGCCACAACTGGACAGCAGTTAAAGATGTGACAACAGCTTCCTCAGGAATGGTGGCAAGAGGAAAAAACAGGCCCCCGCACAGCACAGGCTCAATTCTGACGACAAGGCTGACGAGGGGGGACTGATAGCCAAGGAACAGGGTGGGCTGCTTGGTGGGTAGAAGACGACTAAGTGGAGACCTCAGGGGTAAGAAGGGCTCGGGCTGAGCTCAGCTAACAGGGTTCCTGCTGCAGGAGGCCAGGGTGATCAGGCATCCCCTGGTGGGAGGGATGAGATGAGTTGTCAAGTTACAGAGGGCGGGGGAGTCTGGCTGCACTGACTTCGCAGGGTTTGGGCCAAAATCCAGCTGTGCACAGATGAGCACAGGAAGCCAGAGGCTGAGGCCTCACTGGGAAGACGTTGGAGGGAAGCTTATCTGGAGTGTGGGCAAGGGAGACCCTGCCCAGCGGCAGGAGCTCCTAGAGAGACCATGGGAACCAGAGGAGAGCTTAGCACTGGCCTCATCTGGTCCTGGGGAGCCCTTGCTGCAGGCTGGATCCTGCCCTTGCTGTGTAGACTGGATCCCGCCCTTGCTGGAGGCTGGATCCCGTCCAGGATGTCCGCACCAGGCAGCCATCTGGCTCACCCTCATGTAACTACAAGGAAGGCTAAATTCACTGCTTCAGTTCTTTTCTTTTTTCTGCAAAGCTGTTTGTGTTTATTTGTTTTGTCCTCTTAGACTTCTTTCCTTGCATATTCACCTAAAAACGTTAAAAACAACAACCAGAATGTTAACAGATGACCCTTGGTTGTCAGGCACCAGTCGACGCACTCACACATCCTTCATTCACTCAACCCCCACATGTGCTTTACTCTACACAGGTTCATCACAAGTGAATAAAGAGTAATTTTTTCTCTACCTGTACCACAAGGATTACATATCCTAGATGTCTCAGTTTTGAGGATTTTTTAAAATACTTTTATTGGTGCATCGCAATTATACATCATAATGAGATTCAAAGTGACATTTATGCACACATTACGTGGTGTATTTCCCTCTACATTCTACCCCGTTCTCCCCTCTGACCTCCCCATAGGGACTAGTGAAATTAATAGTGATACCTTCATAAATGGAGGGAATATGATTATTTGGTCTGTTCCCTTCCTCAAGCCTTGTTTTCTCCCTTTCCACCTTCCTCCCCCAATCCCCGTCCACTATTCTACTGGTTTCTCTCCTCGTTTAGTGACTTCAAGGATGTCACATTTGGTTTCCTGTTTCCTCCCTTGCTCTCATCGCTGTTTCAGTTCCTATTTTTAGCCATCACTCTTCTTTGAGTAGGATCTGGGACACAGGCCAGGGAAGGAGTGTGGAATGTTTGTCTGGAAGGGTGTTATGGTTAAGATCTGGAATGTCCTGCAAAGTCTCATTCTGAAAGCACAGTCCCCAGCACAGCCAGGTTCAGAGGTGGGGCTCTGAGGCAGTGACTGAATCATGAGGGCTCTGACCTCTTCAGCGGATTGATCGAGTTGATGGATTAATCCATTGATAGATGAAGGGACTACTGGAAACTGGGAAATGGGACCTAGTTGGAGGAAGTAGTCACTTGGAGTATGCCCTGGATGGGTAAGCACATTAAATTCTCCTATTTAAAGACATAAGAGTGACTGAATGGTTGGAAAAAAAAAAACTAACCCTCCAATATCCAACCATATGTTGCTTATAAGAAACTCATTTTACCTCTAAGAACATACATAGACTGAAAATGTGAAGGGATAGAATAAAGTACTCCATGCAAACAGAATCCAAAAGAAAGCAGGAGTAGCTATACACATATCAAATAAAATAGACTGTGAATATATAAAGCAGTAAAATGGATAAAGTTATTATGTAATAATAAAAGGGGTCAATTCGGCAAGAGGAAATAACAGTTTTAAATATCTCTGCACCCAATACTGGAGCACTCAAATGTATAAAGAAAATATTAATAGACCTAAGAGAAGACACTAACAGTAATATTTGAGGACTTTAACACCCCACTTTCAGCCATGGACAGGTGATCTATACCAAAAATCAACAAAGAAACAGCAGAGTTAAGTTGCACCCTAGGCCAAATGGAACTAAAAGACATCTGCAGAACATTCTATCCAACAGCTGTAAACAACACATTTTTTTTTCTCATCAGCACATAGAATGTTCTCCAGATAGACCATATTATAGGCCACAAAACAAGTTTTGACATTTTTTTTGCATTACTGGGGATTGAACCCAGGGGCATTCTACCTTCAAGCTACACCCCCAGCCCTATTTTTATTCTTTATTTTGAAACAGGGTCTCACTAAGTTGCAGAGGGCCTCATTAAGTAGCTGAGGCTGGCCACGACCCTGCTATCCTCCTGTCTCAGCCTTCCACGTAATGGGATTAGAAGCGTGTACCACCACTCCTGGCTAGGTTTTGACAAATTTTTAAAAGTTGAAATCACATAAGGAATCTTTTCTGATGACGGTGCAATAAAACTAGAAATCAATAACAACAACAACAACAAACTTTGGAAACTATACAAATTTATGGAAATTAAACTTTCTTCTGAACAACCAGTGGATCAAGGGAGAAATCAAGAAGGACGTTTCAAAATCTCATGAAATAAAATAAAAATGGAGACACAACACACCCAAACCTATGTGATACAGCAAGAGCAATACGAAGAGGAAGTTTATAACAATCAATGGCCACATCACACACACACACACACACACACACACACACACATCCCAAATAGCCAAAGTCATCTTGAACAAACAGAAAAACAGAAGGAATTACACTACCTGACTTCAAAACATGCTACAAGACTGTAGTAATCAAAACAGCCTGGCATTGGCATAGAAACAGACCATAGACCAATGGAACAGAATAGAGAGACGAGAAATAAAACTATGCATCTATAGCCAACGGATTTTCAACAGAGGTGCTAAGACCATGCATTGGAGAAAGGGCAGTCTTTTCAATAAAAAGTTGGGAATCTCAGGGCAACTGGCATTCTGGGTTTCCGTGAGCTATGAGCTGTCCGAGAAGCAGTTCTGGGCACCTGAACTGGCTCTGAGGTTTCTGAGGCTGCAGAGCTGAGGGCAGGTTTTGAGTAGGGATAAATTCCCCTGAGGTCACAAGGGCTCCATGGGAGGCACCTACGAGCTCTTGCAGATTGTCAGACCCTATTCCCTATGTGTGTGCATCCACTTCTCCTTCCCTCTGCTTGCAAAGCACTTTCACATGGCTTTTCCCACCAACTTGCTACAATCCACTTAAAAAGGCCAAGCAGGTACTACCGTCCATCTGCAGGTAAAGATGCCCGCGCAAGCTCAGAGAGGCCAAACAGGGTAACTGAGCCGAGCTTGAGCTGGAGGGTGATGGAGCCAGGTCTCAAACCCAGAGATTGCGACCCCAGGTCTAATGCTCTCCTGGTCCACACCCTCACTCTAGCGCCTGGCTCCACCCAGCTTCAATAGAGAGGAAATGAGGCGGGAAGCAATGGCTTCCTGCTGTCCATCTGTGACGTAGCTCTGCCAGCCCTGCTTTGGGGAGCTTCTCTCCCAAAGTGAAGCATGGTGAGCGAAGGCAGGTTCCAGCGTGGGAAACGGGCAGTTGGGGTGTAGCATGGATGGCGTGTGCACGTGAAGGGCTGACGAACTACGATTCCAAAAACAGAGTCAGGAGGAACATCTGCCGAGAGCGCGTCAAATCCAGAAGATTCCTGGGATTCCAAGAAGTGGCTACAGATATATGGCTTGAAGGCCCAGCGGCTGACTTTCTACGACGTCCTTGCCGATTGCGCCTTCCGCCACGCTGACGGAGTGGTAGATATCAAAGCCAAGCCAGAGGATGAATCCACGCAGACCAGCGCGGTAGGTGAAGCGAATCATGGTGGGGCTGTGGCCTTCTCCCTTGATGCCCTAGCAGGAGAGGCCAAGGGCAGGGCCACATTGAAAGCTGGAGGGGCAGGAACCCAACATGGGTTTCCATGAAGAAAGGTGTTCCTGCTGCTTGGTGTTCTTCTCTAAACGGGGCCCATGAGAGAGGACGCCAAGTCGAGGAATGGTTTCTAGATGTCTTAGTCTGTGTTGTGTTGCTATAACCCAATTCCTGATGCTGGGTACTTTATACAAAAAAGAGGCTTATTTAGCTTACAGTTTTCCAGGCTGCAAGCTCAATATCAGGTATCTTTCTCTGTCTGGCCTCTGGTCAAGGTCCCCTGGCTCCATCACAGTGTACCAGAAAAGAAGAAAGGGAAATGGGCATGTGCAGAAGGGGACCAAGTGCAGGATGTGCCTTCACTATATAACCAGCTGCTCTGATGGGAACATAATCCCTTCTAGAGGCGGTGCCCCCATGACCTCCCACTGGGCCCCACCTTTTAAAGGGCCCCCACTTCTCAACACTGCCCCACTGGGGGGCAAGCTTCCAGCACAGGAACCTTGGGGGACACACCCAAATTATTTCTAAACCATAACACAAACCCGGGCGTGGTGGCACACGCTTGTAATCCCAGTACTTGGGAGGCTGAGACCAGAGGATCCAGGTTCACAGCCAGCCTCAGCTACTTAGGCCCTCTGCAACTTAGTGAGACCCTGTTTCAAAATAAAGAATAAAAGATAGGGCTGGGGGTGTAGTCAGAGGTGGAATACTTCTGGGTTCAATCCCTAGTACTGCAAAAAAAAAAAAACCCATAACACTAGATATATGTAAATTATATATAAGTCTTCAGCTGGGCCGATAGAAATTCAGGCTTTCTGAGCCTCTTAATTATCCAACATATGTCAAAAAAGAGAGGACTTTTGTCCTTCCATATTGAATGGAAGGGAGAAATTACCAGTGAGTGCGCCCAAAGCAGGCATTCCTGTGGTCTTTTTGAATGTTCACTATCTTAAAGATGCATGATTCTCGTGACCACCAGCCAGCACATAGTGGGTTCCCAGTGAACATAAAATCAGATTCTCTAAAGGGTTGTAGCAGCGGAGGAATGCATATGGGACACTTTGAAGGCCGTAGTTCCATTATGCCCAATGGGTCTCCTGGGAACTCTGCTCCTCACAGTGCCAACTCTGGCTCCCCCAGGAGGACAATAGTCATTAACAGCAGGTTCCAAACTCTGGCCCCTTGTGCCAATGAGCCAGTGGGTCTGAGGTGGGGCCCAGGAATTTGCATCCATACTGTCGCAGCCAGTTTTGTGTTACCAATGACCTGAGGCTGGACAATTTATAAAGCAAAGAGGTTGCTTTAGCTCACAGTTCTGCAGGTCTTCAGTCTTACCATTTACAGTCTGACCGCTTCTCCAGTTGCTGCTACGGTCCTTCCTTCAGGCCCCTAACTGACCCCCCAACCCTCCGCTTCCACCCTGGGTCCTCCCTCGTCTGGTCTCAACAGACTATCCAGGGTTCTCCAGTAAAGCTGTATGCTAGATGTGTCCCATCCCCCGGGAGAGCCACGACGTAGTGGCTTTTCCATCAGTTAACCGGGCTGTATGGGATCTGCTTCCTGGCCCTCGTCCTTGTCTTTTTCTGCCTTCGTCTCACCCTGTCTTCCCTTGTGCACTCCATTTTGGCCATCCCGGTCTTCCAGAAATTCTACAGACATGCCAGCAAACTCTTAGCTGGGGAATGCTGTGCTTGCTGTAGCCTCTGACCTCCTCCAGCCCCGCCTGCGCCACCCTGGTCTCTGTGGGGTGCGTTCACACTTCATAACGTGTGCCCACCGCCCTCTCCCCCAGCGTGCTCCTCGCTCGTCTCCCGCACTGCGTTCCGCTTTCCCGGCTCCGTGAAGTCAGGGCGCGGGGGCCTTTGCTTAGGGCTCCTATTCCTGGTGCCTGAAGAGCTCCTGGCACGGGGCGGTGACAGACCTGCTGCGATCACTCTTGGTGGCGACCCTGTGTCCTTGGCCAGTTCTGTATGTCCCAGGAAAGGGTGCTAGACATGGGCAGAGTGGGGTTCTGGGAATAGCAATGAAAAGAGGTTTTTGTGGATCTCACGTTCCCCCGCCTCTGAATGGCCTTCCGGACCCGCCAGAGCCCTGCGACCTCTTGTCAAGACTTTCTGAGTCTTTACTGTCCAACCCAGCGCCAGGTACTAGGTTAACTATGCTCTGCATTGCTAGTGTTTTTTTTTCTCTCTCTCTTTCTCCTTCTCTCTCTCTCTCTCTATCTCTCTCTCTCTCTCTCGTCTCCCTCCTGCTGGCATCATTAGCTTCTCTGGGGCATAGACAGGAGGATATATATCTTTCTGGCCACCACCATGATGCCTAGCGCGGCTCCCATGGAGCAGGTGCCAGAATGGGTTTGGTTGAACAAATGATCGAATGACTTTCTGCAGGAACCAAGGCGACGAGCTGTGTAAGTGAGGCAGGGAGGGGAGTGATGTCCTAGAATCTTCCCTTCCGCGATGGTTTCTGAGTGGCTTCTGCCCCGCCACTTCCTTAGGAGTCCAACAGGAAGACGGTCCATGCCAAATACTGCAGCAGGTTCGTCCACGCCGCCTGGAGGGACGGGAGCCTGGTCCACGTCAGCGTCAGCAAGGAGACGTGCAGGCGCTATGGCGAGAGGATCCACGCGGTCCTGGCCCATATCCACAGGAGGTCGGTGCATCCCAGGAGGAGCCGTGGGCTCGTCTCTCTTGAAATGCAAGTCGGCTTGATCTTTTGGTAAAAGGTCAACTAAGAGAAATGGCTAACAAACGTGGTGAAGTCAAGGTTGGCATCCGTGGGCCCACTGATGGCCTCACCAACAACAAGGGGGATGCTTGGATTCCTGTTCCATGCTGCCTGTCTACAAGCACACAGTCCTGAAAACAGCCAAGGTGTCGCGTCCCAGCGGGAGGCTAAGGAATGCTTCTGGTCATGCCGCGTGCGTGCGCCTGTGTATGAACTAAAAGCAATTTCACGCATCCCTCTCACTGGTTTTGGGTCCTTAACATCTGGTTGTGCGTGCGAGTCTGGTGTGCTGTGCTGTGACCTCCAGGTGGCCCTTTCTAAAGTGTTATTTTTGTGTGTGTGGTACTGGGGATTGAACCCAGGGGCATTCTATCTCTGAGCTACACCTCCAGCCCTATTTTATTTCCAAATGTGGGATTTTCTACAGGAGAACCTCCAAGTGAATAATCCACTCTCTGAAGATTCGGTATCAGCACTATAGCACGGCGCCGGCCTCTGTAGATGTGTCGTTAAGTTCTAAGGACGGTGATCATGTTACCTGCAGGGTCTAACCGTTCATTTTGAAACTTTTTCCTGCCTAGGATTAAGTGGCTACAGGAAGGGAGTCAAATCCTCTTTGGAAAAGTGCCTAAAGATGGCGTCTACGTCCTCATCGATACATCTCACTCCATGAAGGGCAAACTTAACTTGGTGAAGGGCAAGATCCTCCAGTTTATACAGGTGAGGTGGGCCCGGCCAGTCCACGCACTTGGGGGCCTGTGGCTCCTACACGCGTCTCCACCGGTCACTGTCTGCAGTGGCTGTGAGCAGTGGACAGGGAAGTTTTGCACTAAAAATCCATAAGGAGGCCAGTTCAGAAAAGGCCCCGTAGAGAATCGTCAGTCTTCCCTGCAGGCAGCCCTGTCCTCTGTTGGGTCCTCTCTGGCGCACACGGGCGGCTTAAGGGGGTTTCTATATTCATTGATTCAGGTTCTCTCTATGCTGAAATCTGCCATATACAGACACGCCCACTGTTTCCCGGAGATTTATTATCTTGGCATTCTAATTTTAAGTTCCCATATTTATTAGGGATGCTCGGTGCCCAGCCCCAGAATGGATACATGGGAGGAGTGGGGGCTGGCCAGTAGAAGCTTCCAGTTCTTATTCTACCTGTGCTGCCTCTTAGCTATGCCTCCTGAAGCAGGTTGCTTAAGTTTCCTAACTCCAATTTCCACACCTGTAATGTGTATGATCGTACTCTCCTGAGTTGCATTCATGAATTAACCACAGAAATAATAGTGGGAGTGTTTGAAAACCACAAATTCCGCTTTTAATTTGATTAACCTCTACAGGAGAGTTATGGGCTAATGGAAAGTCAATAGATCTATAACTCAATATTAGCCTTTCCCAAAGGATGGTAACCAAAATTATTTCATCATTTTGAATTTATTTTCTTTAAGGATATTACATTTAGTAGCCTAATTCAGCATGCTATCAATTATCAGTATTAAAGTCAATATTTAATGTCAAGATGACTTACATGTATAATATATATTCATACCTTCATATATACATTTGTAAAGGTCTTAACATCCAAGCTGTATTTAAATTTTAACTAAGTGTCTTTTGTACTAAGAACAATTTTTTTTCTGTTAAACATAATTTTTAGCTTCTAGAACTGAAAATATATATCCTAGTGATTAAGATGTACCAAGCTGTGAGCTGCCCTGAGCTTTTCTTACATTTGAGCGGCTCTGTGGTTCAATGATAATTGTGTCTTACAGGAACAGCTGCAATACAAAAGTAAATTCAATTTTGTGACGTTTGATAGCCAGGCAGTTGCTTGGCGGGAAAAACTTGCTGAAATCAATGAAGATAATTTGGAGCAGGCTCGATCCTGGATTAGAGGCATCAAGGTGAGCTAGAGCTCAGATCTGGGAGGGAAAGCCCTAGCTTTCGCCTGTGTCCTGTCTCGATTCACAGGCTGGAGGAAGGTCTTGAGATGCACGCCGGACAGTGCTCGCACGGGTGTCTGCTTACAAAAGTCGCATGAATCCGATCTCATTAGCCAGTATCGTGAGATTAGATAAGCACCGTCATCCCTTAGTATCCACGGGGATTTGGTTCTAGGACTACAACCAGTCTCCCTATGTTGCTGAGACTGTCCTCCAACCTATGATCCTCCTTTCTCAGCCTCCCAAGTACTGGGATGACAGCATGCACCGCCATTCCCGCCATTCCAGATATTTGACATCCAGAATTCCTGGATGCTCATGTCCCTTGTATAAAATGGTGCAATGCTGTCAGAGAACCTCCGCACATCCTCCAGTATCCTTGAAACCGTCTCTGGGTGATTTGTAATGCTCAACACACCGTGAATGAAATGTCACTCAAAGCGTCGACGCACTGCATCGCTTAGGGAATAAGGCCAAGGAACGCCTGCGGGCGAAAGTCCAGAGACAGTCCCAGGAACTTCCCCCCGTGGCCGGTCCAGTCCTTGGACGCAGAGCCCCTGCACACAGAGGGGTCCTGTCTCCAGATCTGTCCTCGGCTCAGGTCTCGGCCACGTGATAAAAACCAATAGCAAACTCTACTATTCTGTGCACTCAGTTGTTCCTATTTGTTTCATCTGACACTTCATTATTGTTTCAAAGGGCCTATCACGGCTTTTCCGAATTGTGAACTTGGTTCCAAAGTAATGAACTTCTAGAGGCGTACAGTACAGCCTGAGGGTTTGGGGCTGAAAGCAAGCAGAGACCTGGGGCAGCAGGATGTAGTGAAGGGGAAACCAGCTCTCCAAGCCTGCGCTTGGCTGGGAGCCCACTTCCGCAGAGGACTGAGGAGGAGTCTCCTCTCTCTAAATTTCCCCTTGTCTTTAGCCGACCTTAATTTAAAATGTTCTCCTGAAAGCTGGGCGTGGTGGCGCACGCCTGTAACTCCAGTACTTGGGAGGCTGAGACAGGAGGATCCGGGTTCGAAGCCAGCCTCAGCTACAAAGTGAGGCCCTCCGCAACTTCGTGAGACCCTGTTTCAAAATAAAGAATAAAAATAGGGCTGGGGGTGTAGCTCGGAGGTAGAATGGCCCTGGGTTCAATCCCCAGTACCGAAAAAAAAAGTTCTCCTGTACTATAATGGTGTTCCAGATATTTTTTGTTTGCTTTTGTTTTTTTGAAACAGAATCTCACTAGGTTGCCAAGAGTCTCCCTACATTGCTGAGGCTGTCCTTGAACCTGCACTCCTCCTGTTTCAGCCTCCCAAGCACTGGGATTACAAGCATGTGTCACCATGCCCGGCTTGTATCATTTTCTTAATGGCTGTTTTAGGGATTTTCTTATACATAGATGTAGCTTACCACAGCCTACATATATTGATATTTTACTACTCTGAGTATACAAATCTTACTTCTATTTAGGTCCCTTTACTCTCGCTATTTAAAATATATAATTGAAGTATTTTTTCTACATACATTATATATCATATTAAAACATGCTAAACTTTTGCTTCAATCATAAAGCATGATTTAAGAAACTCATGAAGTTAAGGATTGTATATTTGTATTATTTGTTTACCCATTCCATCATTCTTCTTTCTTTTATCAAAGTTCAGTCGTGTGTGTGTGTGTGTGTGTGTGTGTGTGTGTGTGTGTGTGTGTTACTAGGGATTAAACCCAGGAGCATTCTACCTCCAAGCTTTACCCCCAGCCCTTTTTATTTTTCATTCTGAAACAGTGTCTCGCTAGTTTGCTGAGGGTCTCCCTAGATTGCTGAGGCTGGCCTCAAACCTGCGATCCTCCTGTTTCAGCCTCCTAAGTACTGGGATCACAGGCGTGCACCACCACACCCTGCCAATCTTTCTCCTATTATTGTTTTCTTCTATTTGCAGCTCATTCATTAGCAATTATTTAAGGATTCGTTCCCCGGCAATAGGTTCTCATCATTCCTCTTCAACCTTGGAGGATAATTTCACAGATATATGACGCGCGGCTGACAGTTCATTTCTTTCGGCACCCGACACACGTTATGTAGCTCCCTTCTGTTCTCTGGTTTCAGATGAGAAATGCCTGTCATTTGAATTGGTGTTCTTTTATAGGGACTATAACATGTTATTTTTCTTTGGATGATTTTATGATTTTTTCTTTGTCTTTGGTTTTCATAAATTTAAACACAACGTGTCTTGCTATGGTTTTCTTTGGTTTTATCTTCTCTGTGGTTCTGTTAGCTTCTTAAATTGTAGTTTTTATATCTTCCACCAAATTTGCGTTTTTGTTAGCCATTACTTTTTAATACTTTTTGTTATGATTTGGGTCTAGAATGTCCCCCTGGAAGCTCATGTATTGAAAGCATGGTTTAAAGGCAGCAAGGTTCAGGAGTGGGTGTGCTGCAGGAGGTGGGTCACTGCCCTTGAGGACTGTGTCTGTCCTGGCTCCTTCCTCTGTCTCTCTCTGCTTCCCACTGCCATGAGCCGAGCAGTTTTCCTCCGCCACGCCCGGCCGCCATCATGTTTCTGCCTTGGAGCTGGCTACCCATGGACTAAACCGTGAAACATGAGCCAAGTGACCTTCCCATCTTTCAGTCGTTCTTGCCATATATTTTGGTCTCAACGACCAAAACGCTAAAACACGTTTTAAGTGTTTCACTCTTTTTTTCCTGAAATGCTAATAGTATGAATGTTGTATATTCGTTCATTGTTCCAGAGATCTCTGAGTCTCTGTCAGTATTGGCATCCGTTGATTGATTTTTCTTGTTCAAAAGCAGTATTTCTGCTTCGTGGTATGAGTGATTTTTGTTTTGTATTCTGGAAAATTTGATAATTATGTTAGAAGACTAGTCCCATTTAGATCTCCTTTACCCACGGTTGGTAGAATTCATGGATATGGACACAGAGTGTCAACTATATTTGTTTGTTTGCTTATTCCCATCACAGGTAAAGCAGAAAGTTTAGAGACCCTCACTCAAAGCCGTGCATTCATATAAGACCCAATAGTATGTCCATGCACTTGATAGTATATATATCAGCAGAACCTGTATGGATTCAAGTTATACTAGATACTTGTCCTCGTTAGATGGTGATGGACCACTCTCACGTTTGCCAAATGCTGGGTGTCATGAATAAGGCCTGGTTTGAAATAAACGTGTTCCCCACCAGGCTCCACTGGGGCTGCACGTTTAAGCTCTGTTGACAGCTGAGTGAGCCGTCGCTGAGTTAGCGTCTCACGTAGAAACACACAGAGGTCAAACTGCATTAAGATCTCTGTTGTCAATACGGGAAATCCACAGTTCTTAGACTGCCTGGCGAGAGATTTTTATGGGCACACTCAGGGATTTGGTTTCTTGGAATCGTTGGGCTTAAATGATCTCAATAGAATCTTATCTTTTATTCCACAAGTCACTTTCCTTCTGTTTTTGGAAGGAGACAATAAAGGCCACTTGTTTGTGAGATCTTTGAGTATTTCTCTTTCTCCTCCCCCATAGGTTGGAAGTTCCACAAACACCCTGAATGCCCTGAAAATTGCTTTTGCTGATAAAGGAACGCAAGTCATCTACCTCCTGACAGATGGGAGACCTGACCAGGTACTTACTTTCAAAGCTGGGAACAGAGAGAGACCCGCCCACAGTCTGAAAGCGAGGCTGAGAATGGTTTGGGGACCTTTACGGCTGCCATCAAAAAGCTGTTGCGAGAGACTTCCTTGGCTTAGGGTCCAGAACTGAGGTGAGAATACACCGAGGCATTCCTGTGCCCACCAAAACTCCGAGGGGCGCTCCTGTGGCCGCGAATGTCGTCTCCTTAATGTGATGCCACCCACACCCGCAGGCGTCTGCCCGGGACAGGAGGCCGCTGAGTCCATGGGAGACTGGTTTATGTTTTACTACAAACTAAGGCCGAGGAAGTTCTGTTTTTCTTTTTTTCCTTGAGGACTTAGTCTAAACATGTCACTGCACAATGTCCTTGGTTTTACTCCCAATTTTAGCTTAGCCCTCATTTAAACAAAAACACGTCATGTCAGTGAAATGTTCTTTGTTTTGTTTAGCCGGACTGGAAACTATTTGAAAAGTTTTAGAGGAGTCTGCTCAGCTTCTTAGAAGCTTTGTGAATGAAAGACTAGTGCTCCAGGCATGAAATAAACACACGGATTTTTCAGGCCGGCACAATGTAAATTAACCACCAGAGTGGATTTGTATCAGCTTGCCTCCTTCCTTGTAAATGTTTATATACGCAGACTGCCAGGCAGATACTCTAGACTATCCTGGGTCCAATGGTTCGGGGACTCAGTACCAATGCAGCTGGACTTAACCTTGGCATTAGATTTACGGCAGAGAAGGGGCATGTAAAGTAAACTTTTATTTTGAATGGATTTTCTGTCTACTTCTCTGTATTTTCCACTCAGGAGCAGGTGATGGAGCCTCTCGAAGGTTCCCTGTGTGGTGCTGGGGTCTGAAGCGACAGCTCCTCCCCGCCTTGGGGAAGTTGACTCTTAGGGAACGTGCTAGATGTATACAGTTGACTTTGATACCGTCCAGGGAACGGGGCTGTCTGCGCTGTGTCTAGGCGCGCGGAGGGATGGATTCTGCTGCGGGAGATGGACAGGAGACCGGGATGGGTCCCCCCAGGGAGGGGACATTTGAGCTGTGTCTCAAAAGAGGAGAAGGAATGTTCTGAACGGAGGAGATAAATGGAGTTGTAGGCAGAAGGGACAGAGGTGTGGAAATACATCACGCGCCGAGGCTGGGTGGTGATGGAAGAGCGTCAGGGCTGAGCAGAGAAGGTCAGTTGGGAGGTTGTTCAAGTTCCCAAGTGCCACATTGAAATAGCAGGTGTCGCTGCCGGGGGGGTCTCAGGGGAGGCATCGTCCCTCCAGTCTGTGTTGTACAGACATGTCTAGCAGTGCCCAAGAAAGGGCGGCCCTGCCAGAGCCTGAGCCTGCGCCTTGACAAGAGTTAGCAATGCCCAGCCTCGGGCAGCAGCAGGAGTGGGCAGGAGGGGACTGTCTCCAGAGAGCAGATGACGGAGCAGCAGCATCCCTACCGGGAGAGGGGGAAGAGGCAAGGGCAAGGTGGGAGTGAGGCGGGAAGGAGCCAAGATGGCCGGTTTCCAGTTTACCATGATTATGTTATCAACAGACTGAAATCCGAATTTCAGAAGGGTCTGGAATCGCCCAGTAGAATATACAAAATACACTCTCACATCTCTCTGAAGATCCATAGCGTTCACAGGATTCTCAGAGACGCTGGTCCACTTGAAGATGAAGAGTCAAGGATGTGGCTGACCGTTGGAGTCGGGGATGTGTAAATCACCCACGTCATTTATACACTCGGAAGCATGTTTTGTATCCGTGTCCATCTGCCTTCTTCGCCTGTGTCTGTTTATTTCACATTACCCCTCAGATTCTCGCCATAAAGCAAATGGATAGCAGAGATTCACGTTCTGGGTAGAAGGTACTAAGAGGCACCGCTGCTGGTGCACGCCTGGAATCTCAGGACTTGGGAGGCTGAGACAGGAGGATTGTAGGCTGGAGGCCAGCCTCAGCAACTTGGCGAGGCCCTCAGCAACTTAGCAAGAGCCTGTTTAAAAATAAATAAATAAAAAGGGCTTGGGGTTTAGCTTGGAGTTAGAACACCCCTGGGTTCAGTCCCCAATAACACACACACACACACACACACACACACACACACACAATGTACCACCCAATTTTTGTTTGTTGTTGACTTTTCACCAATTTTGAAGGAACTGAATGTGAAAAAGGCCAATGTCATTCAAGACATTCAGCAGAATTTCCCACTCAGAAGACCACACAGAGAGGCTGTTTTGCGTGTGGTGACTGGACACCGGCTTGCTGCTTGTCTATTAAATGGTTGGGGCAGCATGATAAAGACACATCTTCAAAATTAATCAGGTTAAAGGAGTTCTAGAAATGACAGTGTTCTTTAAAATGGAACTTGATTCCCATTAGACAGGCAGCCATTGGTGGACAAGCTGACCCCGGCGGGCCTCTGCTGGGAGCCACCCAGCCCAGCTTTGGTCACGGTCCTCTGGGGACATCTTCAAAGTCGCCCTGGCAGGAGTCAGGAAGACAGCCTCAGCACCGTTATAAACTGAGACTGAGAGACGAAGCCAGCCCGGGGTCAGCCTCCACACGCAGACAGACCTCCTTCGGGCACTGAGGAGAACCGGCCCCTCTTCTTGCTGGTTCAAGGCGATGTTCGCGGAGGCGCGCTGTGCTGCTAGGCCTCATCCGAGGCACCAACGACATGAGCTGGCGGCCCTTGGAGGAGCATGCAGAGCTGTCCTGGGGCCTCCTCACTGGGCGCAGGAGCTAGCAGGGATGGGCCCTCCCTCCACAGCCCAGAGCAGCTCGAGGAACGCAGGCGTGGAAAGCGTCGCTGTTAGCAAGAGGTTGATGGCAACCTCTGAGGCCTCTCTTCAAAGCTCTGGGGAGGGGAACCAGTCAAAGGAATCCTCCTGGGTCAGGGGGACAAGAAGGGGTCTTTCCCACCGCAGGGACAGGAGTTGCTCTACAGCCACGGGGCGCCCCCACCTCCACCCAGCTCCCCAGCACCACAGCAGGCACTGGAGCATCACGCCAGTTTAGTACAACAGGGCTGCCCGGCCCAGACGCCATGGAGCTCATGCAATGTACCTCGCAGCCTCCTCATGTTTTTGTGCTGTTGTCAGCTGTACGGAGCGATGGATCTAAGCAGCTTAGACCTGGGTGCGGAGCTCACCCCGGCGCTGCCCATCTGAATGGCTGCGGACGAGTGTCCACGCATGGAGTTTCCTCATCTGTGGCTGAGAGCTCATGCTCCCTCCTCACAGGGCGGCCATGAGGAGTAAACAAGATGTTCCCAGGAAGGCGTTTCACAAACATCTACTGAGTGTCTGTGATGGGTGCCGCTCTCAGCCTGGAGATCCGGTCATGCGCAAGATGGTCCAGTGGCCTGCCTGCAGTCACACTTATCAGAGACAGAAGCAATGAACAAATAAATTTGTGACATCAACGCCAGGTAGCAGATGGAAAGGCGGCGATGCGACCCACGGCGCCTGGCACCTCCACGGTCAGCGCCAAACCAGGTTCCTGTCTTTCCTTCCCCAAACATCCCAGCTGTGAGTCAATAGAGGACTAGTTCCTGGCTGACCCTGTGTCTATCGGATTAACAGAACAAAATCCATCTCCAGTCCCCTATCTGGGGCTGAGGGGCACTGGCCGAGGGTCCTGGTAATAAGTGAGACTCTGCTTCCAAAGCTCGCAGAGTGGGTGCAGGGAGAGAGCTCTTGGTGCCTAGCCCAAACGGGCAGCTGGCTCTGCTCCGTCTGTGCGGTTGGCAGGAGGACTGGGCCAGCCTTTCCCACAGGCTGCGTTGGTGTCTGGTTAGGAAACCAGCTGCTGGTTGGGGGGAAGTGAGTGTGTGGGTAAACACAGACTGGAGCCAGACATAGAAACTGAGCTCGTGTGTGAGTGATACCTTAGACGAGACCCTGGGGACATTTGACCAGCGGCCTTCCTGGGCATGTGTGACACGCCCAAGGCCAGCCAGTAGTCCAGAGTCCCCTCTCATTTATCACCCCATCTTCCCAGGGCTCCACGGAAGCAACCTGTGAGGAAGGTCAAAGGGCAAGAGCCACGGGGATAGGATAGGATAGGAACCGCAGAAGGAGCCTGCAAGTCGGGTCTCCTGAGAGAGACTCCTGACACCGAGAAACGCAGCAGAAGAGGCAGGACAATTAGCGACAGTTTCTAAAGGCTCCCAGCTGGGCCAGGACAGGGAGGAAGAGGGTAGGGGAATGTTTTCCTAAAAGTAAAGTAGTATTACAGAGAGTTGGTCCTTTCTAAGAGACAGTCCATTGTACAATAGGGAACAAGTCATCTGGCATTGCATCTCGTACCAAAAATCGGATATGAGTTCCATTTTTACTACTTAAGAGCTTGGTGGCCATGGGAAACTTAATCTTGCCGTGCCTCAGTTTCTCTGTCCTTAAATGGAGCCTATGCCCACTGTGTCAATGAGAGTCCCACACTGCTGGGTGAGGCAGAGGAGCAGGCCAGTGGCGGCGGAGAGGTGTGTGTTCCTGTGGGAAAGAGGGCGGGTGGGGGCTGGCAGCTGCACGAGGAGGACGGACGCCAGGGAAGCCGGCCTCGCCTCACCTATCTGCGCGCTCTACCCTCGCTGCGTGCGGTTCTATCCTCCTGGCCACAGCCCGCTGTCCCTCTACAAGAGTGTCCACTTGTCCCGGGAGGGAGAAGGGGAAGAATGTTAGCCTTTTTCTTGTAAATCTTTGGGTCATTTTTGAGAAAGGGAATCCCTTCCTAGGGACTCTGCCTATGTCTCGTCGGCCAGAACGGGGTCCCATGGCCACCCTCAGCCATGGAAATGCCTTAGAAGATGAAGTGTGTGTGTGTGTGCGCGCGCGCACGTGTGTGTGTGTGTGTGTGTGTGCTCATGGGCATGTGTATGCACACATATGAGCGTTGTTGTTGTTGTTGTTTGTGTTTTGATTTTTAACTGGGCACAAGGCTGCCATGAAAAGAAAACCAAGGTTTTGATAGTAAAAATAAAATGAAATAAAATAAAAAGGAGGTGAGGAGTGGGTATTAGACTGGCACCTAACATTCTTTCCCACATTACCTCACAAAACTGTTGTGAGGCTTAACTGGGAGATTTAGCCCCAAACTGAACACCCGGCATTTGGAAAGACTTTTCATCAATCCCTTCCCTTTGCTCTCCACGGGCCGCGAGGTGACTGTGGCTTGTTGGGAGCAGGGATTTGTTGTTGGGGTGGAAATGTTCTGGAAGGCACGTTGGGAAGCCAGGGCTCAGGCTGTGTATCCCGATGGCCAGGATGCGCTGCCCCTGGTTTTGACCCTGGGACTTTACGCGGCCTGCGGCCTAGCCCCGCACTTTAATGGTGTGGGCTCTAAGCCGAGGTGTGTTGAGAGTGCGGCAAATTGGTTAGACAAATCTTTCTCCTAGCTTCCTTTTGAACGGGCCGTGGTGTAGCTGTTGGTCTTTGTACTCTACCGTCGGGCAGCGGGCAGTGTTTGTTTATTGAATTGAATCAACACATTTATAAAAAGCTGCTCATCACTGTATAAGAAATTGCTATTTCAGCATTTCACTATCTACGGTAAATACTAAGAGGTTGCACATTTTATTTTTTCTTTCTCTTCCTCTCTCTTCCCTTCTTTCTTCTTGTTCCAGCCACCTGAAATGGTGATAGACCACGTCAGAGTTTTTCAGAAAATCCCCATTTATACCATCTCCTTCAGTTACAATGATGAAACTGCCAATGAATTTTTGAAAGAGCTTGCTTCTTTGACAGGAGGAGAGTTCCGTTCTTACAGTTTCAGTTGCAAGGATCCCATTCCTCAGGAGGTCATCCAGGTAAAAGCTTTCATTCGTTAATTTGCACATCACAGGTGGGGGGCCTGGGAGGGCTGTACCGAAGTTGGGAGAGTTGGGAGGCCACACCAGGCTGGGAGCCGAGGCTGCTAGCAGCTAAACTAGAAGCGCCTGGTCATCCTGGGGTGCCAGGGGGAATACACAGAAGGGTCTTGCCTCCAGTTCCCCTCGGTGAGTCTTCAACACACGGCCTCAAGGGATCGAGTTGTTCCCAAGCAACGCAACTACATCCCAGAACAACCCGCCAGAAGAGCTGCAGGAAAACAAGAACACCCACCCTCCACGGAGCACGCCGACCACGTCCGGCATCCCGTCAAATAGCACCGGGCCTGCGAAGGAGCCGGAAGATGCGGACCTACAGCGAGGAGTCGCGTCTGATGGCGAGGTTTACTATGGGAGCACGCCAGCAAAGACAGTGTGGCCGTGGTGGGGGACAGACGCTCAGACCAATGGGACACCATGGAAACAGACTCACACAGCATGCCCAGTTGGTTGCTGACAAAGGTGCAAAAGCGATTCAGTGGAGGCAAGATGGCCTTTTCAACAAATGCTCGGAGCAATTTGACGTCCATAGGCAAAATAATGAGCCTCAGCCAGGCATGGTGGCGCACACCTGTAATCCCAGGACTTGGGAGGCCGGGATAGGAGGATCGCAGCCTCAGCAATTTAGCAAGATCCTCAACAACTTAGAACCTGTTTCAAAGTGAAAAAAACAAAAAGGGCTGGGGGTGTAGCTCAGAGGTAGAATGCCCTTGGGTTCAATTCCCAGTACCAATAAAAAAAGAAAGGAAAGAAGGAAGGAAAAGAAAGAAAGAAAAGAAAGAAGATAATGAGCCTCAAATCTTACACGTCATGCAAATATTAACTCAAAACGGATCATGGACTTATATGTAAAGCATGGAACTGTAAAACTTCTGGAAAGAAATGTGGACAAAAGTCATCAGGGCCTTGGGTTGGGTGAAGAATTTTTAGTCTTGATACCAAAAGCCTGATCCATAAACGGAGAGATTAATACATGGGACCTCGTCAGAATTCACAGCTCTTGCTCCGTGACAGACTCTGTGAAGACGATGAGAAGACGAGCTACACACTTGGAGAAAGTGGCTACAGGTGATGGATCAGAGAATATTTGAAGAACTCTCAAAGCTCAAGGGTAAAAAACAAAACACCCAGTTAGAAAATAGGCAACACGTGCGTGCACATTTCATCGAAGGGGATCTACAGATGGTGAGCCAGCACTTGACACCTGGAGGTTCCCTGTCGCCCACCCGCCCGCCGTAGAGGAGCGTACGCTGAACCGCCACGGGCAAGCACCGCACCCTCAGCAGAGTGGCTGAGCTGGGAATCCACGGCGACACCGAGTGCCGGCGAGGACCAGGAGAGACTCGACCGCCGCGCTGCCCGTGGATGAAAGGCTTTCCACAGCTGCATTGGCTAAACTTACAATGGCTGACTAGACCAGGTGCTCGCATGGGTAGGAATGGACTCACATTCATGACTGACGGGGATGTGACCTGGTCCCGCCATGTTGGAAAACAGTTTGGTAGCTTCTTCAAAAGTTCGACCTCACCGTCCATAGGATCCAACTGTTCCCTTGGAGTTAACGCAAGAGAAATGGAAGCAGGCGTCCATACAAAGGCTTGGACACAAGCCCAGAGCTTTATTTTTAATAACCCCAACCCGGAAAAAAACGCAACTGTCCAGCAATAGGTGAATGGATAAAAAAATATCGGTATTTAGTATATAATAGAACCACACTTAGCAATAAAGTGAATGCTACGGCGGGATGACTCTCAAAACAACTGTGCAGGTGACAGAAGCCACGGGAGAGAAGAGTCTTGGCTGGATGACCCATTTACATAAGATTCTGTAAAACTGGAACTCACGTGTGGTGGCAGAATGCTGAGGAGTATGTCGTTCCCTGGAAATTGAGAAAAGGGGTTGAAGGAAGGAGGGCAGAGGGAGAGGGGACTTTCGGGGGGTGACGGATGGATATGTTCACTACCTTGATCATCAGGAAGGTTTCAGAGGTGTGGGTTCTGGAACTTTCCCATTTACTGTATGTGAATCACCTGTCCCTAAGAGGGTCAGAATCGGAATACTGGAAGAATCCCACGCCATTCCTCAGACTCTCCTTTTCCCGATGCAGTCAGTTTTCCGCTTGAAGTGTTAAACTTGGTCAGACAACCTCATAAGGTATTCCCTTCACATTTCAGCAAAATGAAGATATGATGCTTTTGGTTCAGGAAATGGAGCAGGGGCTCAGTGACTTGGAAAAGATGCAAAACCTTTATTCCGAGTCCTTGATCATGGACTGGTGGTACAACGGAGAAAAGGAAGGCGACAACAAGTGAGTGTGCCCGCCTCGGCTGTCCCCACCGCTGGGGGGCCCCTCAGACACTCCGCTCATCCTCCTGACACGCCACCTTCCAAAATGCTCCGGAAGATTTCTTTTCATCAAAGAATCGTGTAGTATGATTAAGCTAGGGCTTGCTTTTAAAGCAAAGAGGATCAATCATTGAATAACAATCAATTAGAGGTGGTTACTTTCTGTTCTTTGCCCAGGGGGACGGGCCCCTCCAACCATAGCAGTGACAGGAGAGACACACGTGCAGGGGAGGGGAGGTAGTGCAGGGGCCAGGAGGCCTGCGGTCTGGACTTCACTGGCAAAGTGATCTTGGAGAGTCCTTAGCTTCTCCCCACACCTGCCCATCCCGAATCTCACTAAGTTGCCCAGGCTGGCCTCCAACTTGCGATCCTCCCGCCTCAGCCTCCAGAGTAGCTGGGGTGACAGGCATGAGCCACCACATCTGGCTTCAGTTTCCTCCTCTTTACCATGGCGGCTGTGGCTGGGACTTGGGGGTAAATTGTTTCTTAGGTCTTTTCATCCTGAATTATGTTTCTAGTAGGAGTTTAAACTAAAATCAAAACGACTCCCAGCACTCAGGAAGCGTTTCCCTTCTGCTTCAGATAGCTTTGGGTTTGGCGTACTGATACTCCAGTGTCAGGGCCATGGATTCTCAAACTTACTTGACTTGCTGTTCCATTTCAGAAAAGAAATTACTCAGCACTCCCGCAGAAACCTACCCTCTTTAAGCAAATAACAGAAATGTGCAGTGACAAATTTGCATTCTTTAATGGAACCATATTTCATTCCAGCACCTTCTAGAGGGGCAGTATCCCCCACCTTGGGAACCTATGGGCTCTGCCTACCCTGCCAGGAAGATGTCTTTTTATTTAAAAGAGGGGTAGCAAGTTGGAAAGAAATGTAAAAAATATATATATATTTTAGAATTAGAATTTCTCATTCATCAAAAATCACTATTGTCTTATTAATAATCTGAGCATTCTTGTGTTGGGGGTAAGGGCATGGGCACAGAATAAAAAAAGGTAAATATTCTCATAGGTCATCTTATAATGAGCATTTTATAGCATTGCTTTGAAAGTATTTGGGCAAGCACAGATACATCTTCTCAACTGGGCAAATTTGAACAAATAGATGAGCTGCACTCAAATGTAAGCTACCATCTGTGTAGTTCCAGCCAGTACCTTAACCCTCTTCTTCCCCTTATTTAATCAAACTTAAAATCTCAGGACAAAACAACCAGCTGTTCCTTGAAAGTCGAATTGGGTGGTCGACTGTGTCTGCTACTTGATTGAGTAGTAGATGAAGTCTTTTTTTTCCTCTGATGTAGTTATTTATTTACTTACTTACCTATTTAGTGGTACCGGGGATTGAACCCAGGGGCATTTTACCTCTGAGCTACACTTCTAGCCATATTTCATTATATTTTTTGAAACATGGTCTCACTAAGTTGCTGAGGCTGGCCTCAAACCTGCAATCCTCCTGTCTCAGCCTCTCAATTACAGGTTGCACCGCCACGCCAGCCATTTTTCTTTTTGAGGGCTGGAGGGAGCAGAGTGCGGAGTCAAGCAGAGAAGCATTTTAATACTCCAACTATTGTACGTTGGGTGACTTTGGGCGAGTGACTCCACCTTGCTGAGCCATGGCATTCCCATCCATAACATGGGAATGATGGGTGGATTAAATGAGGGTGTGCCTGGCGCACAATAAAGCCTCTGGCTTCACATCAAAGGAAGAGGGAGACGCAGCGCCTCGTTCTACGGCTCCTGTCATCCCCCTCTGACTTCACGACATTAGGAAAATTTGATTCTCCCACTTCGCTGTGGTCAACAGCAAACTGACTTTTTCTAGTTTTCCAACAGATGAAAATACTTGGCAGCCCCCCATCCTTTTTCAAACGTTATTGAGGACGAATCACTTATCAGGGGGGTTGGACACACAAGTGAGTGTAAGTGTGATCCTTGCTGCCCTGGGCCCCACAGTGTGGACGCGGGCACGCGCAGGATCATGAAGGTGGGGTGGGAGGGGCCAGTGAAGGGGAGAGACCATACTTTACAGTGCTGGGGCCGCGGATTGTTCTGGAAACTCCTTTCTGTGGCCGCTGTGTTCAGAGCTTCAGAGAAAGAGCTGGATCAGGAAATATGGAGCATTTCTGGATCCTCTTGGCCCCAGAACGTCTCTGGAATAGTTGGCCGCCATGTCTTGCTGGTGCAAGAGGTCCAGGGTAATGTCCCTTTGTAAGGGCTTGCTGGTGGACATTGGGCTGGACACATGGGCTTCATGGGTTCACATGTTGACACCCGGCTCTCCCCGCTGTTAGCCCATGGGCTTGGTGCTCAGGTGGCGTCCCCTGTGGTGTATGTAGATGAGTAGAGCCAAGACGTCTCTAGAAGACTGAGTGACTTCGGCAAGGTCATGCACCTGTGATGGGAGCCACATCTTCTGACTTGAGGACTGGAGCCCTGGCTACTCTTCTGCCTGAGACAGGGATAAAGGACTGTTCTTATATTGACCCAAATGCGGGAAGTTCGCAATATTTAACATGAATGCATTGGTTTAAGTCTTCCTTCTTGACGGGAACTTTTTTCCTTTTATTTGTCTACTTTTTATCTAAATCAAAACAGGCATCAAAAGGAAATCTGTTCTATGGTTTCAACTCCAGAAAAATACGCAAAACCTCCATCTGATGTCGAATCAATACAAACCTTACCCCTGAATGTGTTGAAAGTACCATGGGACCTTTCGGATCCAAAGGTTCCGAAGAAAAAGCGCCTCCATGCAGGTACTGCTTTCTTTTCTTTCTTTTATTGGTGCATTATAGTCTCACATCATAATGTAGTTCATAGTGATGGTGACACACACGCACACAGCACTTGGCGGGCTTTCCCCGGCTCCCTCCCCATTCTCCTCCTCCCCACACAGGGTGTTGAGGTTGGCATTGGTATTCTCACATATGTACATAATGTCGATGGAAGTGATTCCTTCATTGATCCTCCCTCTCCCCACCCCTTTCCCCTGGACCACCTCCCTGGCTCCACTGAAGTTTCTCCTCCATTATCTGGAGTCCCTCTGGTATCCCAATTACTCCCTAGCTTTTGCATATTAGAGAAAACACATGACCCTTCACGTTTTGTGACTGGCTAATCTCACTTTACATAATATTCTCCATTTTCCTGCAAATGACATAATTTTGTTCTTCTTTATTGCTGTGTAGAATTCCATCATGTGTATATCCCATAATTTCCTTCGATATGAGGAGATAGACTAAAACAAACCCCACGGAGTATTTCTTTTAAAGCCCCAAACCTGTGTTTGTTTGTTTGCTTGCTTGCTTGTCGTCTTTTTGTAATGCTGTGGATCATTTGTCTCTCTCATTCTGTGTGTCTGACAGTCTGTCTCTGTTTAAGTCTCTACAGTTTTATCAGCTGTAGGTTCATGTCTCATCACTACATTTGAGGTATGGAAGAACCCCATCCACAAGGCCCTTCGCCTTGCCCATTTTAAAACCTCATCCATCTCTCTCTTTTTTTCTTACTCAAGGTATGTCTCTCAGGGGAAGAGCTGTGGCTTCTCCCACTGCCGTCTCTTGGGGGTCTCCAGGTCGCTAGGCAGGAGAAGAGGGCCTTGAACTCACAGGGCTTCCTGGAGTGGGCCACTTGCTGAAACTCAGTCCCCCTTGCATGATCTGTCTACTGGCTCCTACAAGCAGAGTCTTAGACCCATGAGGACAGACAGGCTTCCTATACCAGGCCACTGTGCGTCTGTCGTACCTCTTTTCCAAACCTGCCTGCCCACCCCAGTAAACCTGAGTTTTGCTAGAGCTGGAGTATTTGCTGATTGTCCTAAGCATTTTGTTTTGTTGGTACTGGGGATTGAATCCAAGGGCATTCTACCTCCAAGCTACACCCCCAGCCCTATTTGTTTATTTATTCATTTATTTTGAAATAGGGTCTTGCAAAGTTGCTGAGACTGGCCTCAAACCTGCTATCCTCCTGTCTTAGCCTCCTAAGTACTGGGGTTACAGGTGCGTGCCACCATACCCAACCTCATTGATCTCTTTTGCTCACAGACATAGCTCCCAAGAACACTTATCTTTCTTAACTCTTGGCTACAGGGGTAGCCAAGACAAGTCTTACCCTCTTGAGGCCCACCTAGCACATTCCCTTCCCCTCACTTGGAGACCACTGGTGTTACTCTTCTGTACAAAATACAGGCTGTTTTCATTTCCAATTATTTTCTTGTAGGAGAGGGTGAGTCCCCTCTGGTTGAAAACGACACATTTTTTCCACGAATGCTTACATAGAGCCTCGGTACTGTGTCTCTAACCCATGAAGAACACAGAACATGTCTATCAGCAGGGTCATTTGTGTTGTCAAATATGAAAAGTAATCAAGATATCTTGTCACCCACTCATCGTCCCTTAAAACACACAGATGAAATGTCAACATTTGACAAATGTCTGCTTGCTAGTCCAGGGGACCAAATGGAAGGCAAACAAATAATGTAAATGAGGTCTGGGACCGCAGCTTACCGCGATGTCCCGCCCTGCAGCCTCTGAAAACGATGAGCCATGACTCTGTCACGGTGACCTACAGACTAGTCATCTCTGAGGTCCAGTGTAATGACATGAGGCTCAGTGTGATCGTGGGGAATCCCTTGAATGCCGGTGTTTTCTCCAGCTGGTGGCAAAAGGGAAAGTCAGGGAGATTTGAACCCTGAGAGGAATTTAGTGGACCATTTCTGGCTTGAAAACATGACCCAGCTATACCATTCCTGAGTATCTTTCTAAAGGAACTAAGTGTTTATAGCAGCACAGTTCACAATAGCCAAATTATGGAACCAGCCCAGGTGTCCATCAACAGATGAATGGATCACAGAACTAGGGTATATTCACAGAGTGGAATTTCACTCAACCAGAAAGAAGAACAAAGTTGTGTCATTTGCAAAAAAAAATGAAGGGAACTGGAGAATATGATGCTAAGTGAGATCAGCCAGCCTCAGAAGGCAAATAGTTGTATGTTCGCTCTCATATGTAGAAGCCAGAGAGAAATTGGATAATAAAAGAGACCAGGTAAAGGAGTAGAGACTCCAGTAGAGCGAGGGAGGGGGCTTAGGGGAAGAAGGAGGGGGAAGGAGACATAATGGAGGTAACGCTTAAATAACACTGTGTACATATACGTAATTGTAAATACCAATTTCAATGACATGTATGGGGAAGAGGAGGGAGTGTGGTGGGATCTGGAGAGAAACCCACCCAGTGTTGCTCACGTATATTCTTATCACTCTGTACCTCATTATGATGTACAATTACAGTGCACCAATAAAAGTATAGAATATATAAATAAATATGAAAGAAAGAAAGAAGGAAGGAAGGAAGGAAGGAAGGAAGGAAGGAAGAGAAAGGAAGGAAGGAAGGAAGGAAGGAAGGAAGGAAAGAAAGAAAGAGAAAAGAAAAAATAAATGGTGGAGCCACGTGGGAAGCAGTGCAGGTCTTCCCTCCTAAGTGTAAGGCGATGAGCGAGGTCCCCGGCCTAGGGCCAGCGATAAATGGGGCCCTGGGTCGCACGGCACAAGTATCTGCTCATGCTAACAACCCAAGTGAGCTCACAGTGGGTTGCTCTCCAAGCGGCATGGCTTGCATTCAGAGAAAGGGAGCTCGCTGGTATTGTGGCATTCAGTTTGTGGCAGGACCATCCTCTGAGGGTTGGGAAACTAAAATTGCATTCTTCTTTTAAGGATCCGAATAAATAGTTGTAGCTTATTAAGTATCTCCTTCCACCCCCAATTCCTTTCCTATCTCGCCCTATGGTGCCAACAGAATCAACCAAAACCAGCCTGCTCCGGAGCCAGATGTCCGCCCTCAGGAGCTCTGCTCGCAGTGAGAGACAGGACAGCCTCTCGCTCTCCAGTGGCTGGAGCGCTCTGGATGACAAAGGCAAGCCGGACAGGAGCCCAGGAGGCCTAGCCGGCCTCCATGTGCCGGGTGTTCTTGTTCCTGAAAGAGTGGGGACAGACCTGTTTGAGGGAAGCCAATCTATATTTGGTACTGGGGATTGAACTCAGGGGCATTCTACCTCCAAGCTACACTTCCAGCCCTTTTTTTTTTTTTTTTTTTTTGAAACAGGGTCTCACTAAGTTGCTGAGGCTGGCCTTGAATCTGTGATCCTTCTGTCTCAGCCTCCCAAGTTCTGGGATGAGAAGCCTGTGCCCCCATGCCCAGCTACCAGTCATATTTTAAACATTGCCAGATTCCTTCCTTGTCAGCGGGGTTGCCCGCTTTAGTGCACTGGATTTTCTTTCTCTGGACACGTGCTCCTTGGGCTTGGTGTTTAGCTTACGTGACTCACATACCACCGTGCTAGCGATGACGCCGCTGCTCTGTCCTCAGAGCTGGAACTCTTCGCCTTTGGAGTGGGCTGATTTTCTTCCCTTCATTCACTGGTAGTGCTATCTGACCAGCCCCTCTCTGGCCCCAGTGATCAGCCCCTGGGGCTAAATGTGAGGAAAACATGACATTTCCACTCAACATTTAACACTATTGATAAAATAATAATATTATTACTGTTATTATTTTGGTACTGGAAATTGAACCCATGGGCATTCTACCTCTGAGCTACACCCCCAGCCCTATTTTTTATTCTTTATTTTGAAACAGGGTCTCACTAAGTTGCAGAGGGCCTCACTAAATAGCTGAGGCTGGCCTCGAACCTGTGATCCTCCTGTCTCAGCCTCCCAAGTACAGGCATGCACCACCACACCCGGCTTCAACCTCATATTTGAGGAAGACATACAACTGCCATTACCTCTCCCACAGAACTGAGCGCTGTGCTGGCAGACGAGCTTCTGGACAAGAAGTCGCCGGACAGACAGACTTGCAGAGGAGACCACAGGGCTGATCAGGAGTGAGCGCTTTAATTACGAGGCCGACTTCATGATGAAGTGTGTGATTGTCACCCGTCAAGCTGTAAGTGTTTAAAACCTCACAGTCTTGCGTTCTTAGCTTTCCAGAGATGTCTTCAGAAAACTGGCTTCGGATTCACGGCCTGGAAGCCAAGAAGCTCACGCTCATGGACGCCTTGTCAGCGACTGCCGTGCCCCACAGCCCCACCTACGTCCCTGTTCTGGACAAGCATGTGGTCTCTAGAGTCTTTGATGAGGTAACCTCACTGTCTGCGTGTCCCTGCTTAGAGTTCTAATATTCTGCTCAAATAACAAGGAATCCACTTCAATGTCTTTGCAGTTGTAATAGCAATGGATTTCAGCCGTTGAAAGAACTTCTTTGGCCAGGCGTGGTGGTGCACACCTGTAACCCCAGGACTTGAGAGGCTAAGACAGGAGGATCGCAAGTTTGAAGACAATTAGCAATTTAGAGATACTCTCTGCAACCTTGCTAGACCCTGTTTCAAAACAAAAAAACTAGCCGTGCATAGTGGTGCACGCTTGTAATCCCAGTGCTTGGGAGGCTGAGACAGGAGGATCACAAGTTCAAGGACAGACTCAGAAACATAGTGAGACTCTCAGCAACCTAGTGAGACCCTATTTCAAAATAAAGAATAAAAAATAGGGCTGGGGGTGTAACTCAGAGGTAGAACGCCCCACGGTTTGATCCCCAGTACTACACGCAGACACACAAAGAACTTATTAATTTGTAAGACAGTAGAAAGGAAAGAGAGGCTCTTAAGGACCCTGTTTATGCCCTGAGGAAACCGGCCTTAGTTGGTTGATGGGTCGTGGCTTGCTGCAGAAGCACTCTCTGGAAGCGCCCAGGCCGGAGTCAGGAGCGAGCGTCCTCTGTCCCCTAGTGTTAGAGGACAGGGAGGACTTCTGAGAGACTGGCCTCCTTCCTTTGCTGGCCACCTCTGCCTAAATTGAGTGGCTTCTTTTCCGAAATGAAGCCTCTACAGGAAGAAATCAGGGAGAAGGAGCAAGAGAGAATTATCAGAGAGTGATAACCATATCCAGAAAGGAGAAAACCAGCTTCGAGCAGGAGGCTGCCATCGTTCCTGTTAGTCATGTCTTATTATTTTTTATTTATCATCATCAGCAGCATCATCAGGTACTGGGGATCGAACCCAGGGCCATTCTACCTCCCACCTACACCGCCAGCCTTTTTCTTATTTTTTATTTTGAAAAGGGGTCTCACTAAATTGCTGAGGGTCTTGTCAAGTTGCTGAGGCTGGCCTCGAACCTGCAACCCTCCACTCTCAGCTTCCCAAGTCCTGGGTTACAGGCATGCACACCAGGCCTGGTTATTAGTCACATTCTAAATGTGGAGGAAGGCCAAGTAAGTACCCGTTGGTTGGCCCTCACATTTGCAGGATCTACATCTGTCAATTCAATCAAACCTCGGGGTGAGACATGCAGACAAGCAGGTGCGCCTGCGCCGGGCTTGTACAGACTCTTTCCTCGTCCTGACCCCCACGCCGTGCACTGTAACAGCTCCCTCCGTAGCAGGGCGCTTGCATTGTATTGGGTTTTGTAAGTCATCTGGAGATGATCCCAACTGTGTGGGAAAATGTGCGCAGGTTATAGGCAAAGACCCTGCCATTTTATATAAGCGCTTGTTCAGATGTTGGTATCTGGGGGTTTCTGGAACCACTTCCCTCTGGACACTGAGGGGCAGTTGTGCCGAGACCTTACCAGAGAATTTGGCGGTAACTAGGAGGTCCTTGTCTTCAGCAAGAATTCCAGAGGAGCCGCGGGGTTGCAGTGGGTTGAGGCAGCCTGTGCTCCACCACGTCCCGGCAAACAGTTAAATAGCAGCACATCGGGCGCCAGCCACTGAGCGCAAACGACCTCCTGAAAGACCCTTGTCATGCACACGGAACGTTTGCAGGGGACGTGGTAACACCGGTGGGGTCTGCTTCAACAGAACCTGGGTGGTGGGAGTGGTGGGGACGAGAGGACTACGCACTGTTGATGAGTTGATCACTGTTGAGTTTGGATGATAAGAATATGGGGGGGAGCTTATCATACTATTCTTTCTGCTTTTTACATACTTGAAATTTTCCGTATTGAAAAAAATCAAAAGCAGGAAAACTTTTTAAAAAGACCATATCTTGAGCCAGGCGTGGTGGCGCACGCTTGTAATCCCAGTACTTTGAGAGGCGGAGACCGGAGGATCTGGGTTCGCGGCCAGCCTCAGCTCTCTCGCTCTCTGTCTCTGTCTCTGTCTCTGTCTCTCTCTCCTTAGTGAGGCCCTCGGCAACTTCGTGAGCCCTGGTTTCAAAATAATTTAAAAAATAGGGCCGGGGGTGTAGCGCAGAGGTAGAACGCCCCTGCGTTCAATCCCTGGTACCGCAAAAAAAAAAAAAAAAAAAAGACCATATCTTGAAATTTATGTATTTGGAAGAAGTGGATGAATGAGTGAAATTTTGTTCAATTAGTTGTATTTTGTGTGTGTGTGTGTGTGTGTGTGTGTGTGTGGTACTGGGGATGGAACCCAGGGGCATTCTACCTCCGAGCTCCACCCCCAGCCCTATTTTATTCCTTATTTTTTAAAACAGGGTCTCACTAAGTTGCAGAGGGCCTCACAAGTAGCTGAGGCTGGCCGTGAACCTGCGATCTTCCTGTCTCAGCCTCCCACGTACTGGGATTACAAGCGTGCGCCACCACGCCCGGCTGCAATATGTATTTTATATAATCTCTGTATTCTCTCTCTCCGTCTGTTTAATGGAGGCCGTGTGCACCCGCCAGCATGGCCGCCCCGCCTCTGCCTCTGGAAGCCATGTATGGCATCCTTTAGTCGGGTTCTGCCTACTTTGACTCAAGATTTTGGAAGCAACAGAGAGAAAATGAGCCCTGATTTCTTTCTTCTACGAAGTTTGGTGACAGTTTCTTCATATTCTGTGCATTCCTTATATTAATATTCTTGAGTTTTATTTGGAACATAATATATGGTGAGCCGTCCGTGGAAATAGAATTTCCCTAGGCTCATGCTTACTCCTAAACCTCCCAAGGACTTCAGATACATTGAAAATTAAATTTCTCAAAAAAACAAATATGTCAGGGCAGGGAAGTATACACATAACATCAAAGGGAGAAGCCACCAAGGTAAGATTTATAGACTGAATACATAAAAGGTTATTTTGCATAAAAACATATAAATAAAATGAAGGCGGGTCTGAGAAAACTGCCTGTAACATATACAACAGACAAAGGGCATAAGAATCCTAAACAAATGTATGTGAATATCAGTGTAAATCCGCGTGTGTGTATAAATCAGTGTTTGGTATACCTACACACATGTGCACACATTCATCCTATAAAGAAATCAGAAAATCATAAACATCTCAGTGGAAAATCTAGGGGGAAAAATCTAAACTACATATGAAGATATTTATCTTTACTGGTAACCAAATACATAACTTAGAAAAATACAAATTGAAAATCAATTAGACACCTCCTTCCCTGTCAAATTGAATTGCACCACCATGCTCGGTTTACATTTTACATTTCTAGCAGTCTGTATCCCCAAAGGCAGCATATAATAATGTCCTTTTCCCCAGAGAAACTCTATATAATTCTTGTTAATAATATAGTCTATGAGTATAGAATTACTTTAATAGTCCTGATTTAGCATACAGACATACAATCCTTATTCAACCTGTCCTTTCCTCATAGAATTATATGCTGAAGAAGTAAACATAGTAACTCAATTACTAAGTTACAATATTGCTAGTAAACAGAGTAAACTCAGTTACTAAGTTACAACATTCAGAAATCTGTTCTTGGGGGTGTATACTATATATCTGTACTCTGGGAATAATAATATACCTACACTTAGATTGCTAGATTAAAAGAAGTAATGCGGCTGGCCATGGTGGCTCATGCCTGTAATTCTAGTACTTGGGAGGCTGAGACAGGAGGATCCCAGGTTCCAGACCAGCCTCAGCAATTTAGCAAGACTCTATTTTTTTTTTAAAGCCCCAGTCGTGGCCCACTTGGCTGGGAATGTTAATGGACTGACTCCCTCTGCTCTGGGCATGGCCACGTCTGTCTGGGTTGAATTGTCAGGCAGTGTTTGGCTTGGTCCCTGCTCTTTGTTTCCGTCGTGAGTGTGGGCTCTCTCTTCCTCCGGAACACAATGCTGTTTTGATTTTCAGCTTCCTGGACCAACACCAGATCTGTCACCGTGGAAATGAAGGACCGAGCAGAGAGGTTGCCCTGGCAACTCCTCAGTACAAGATGCAAAACGGGCCAGATAATTTTATCTTAGCTCTTTCAACAAGATTAATCCATCGCCATGGTATCCACAGAATAAAGCTGCTTCTGCCATCCGATGAGCCTAGAATTCAAAGCTCTTCCTGGCTAATTGCTTTTGAAAAAAGATGGAAATAATTGGGGGAGATTAGTCCGCCGTACTGGGGACTCTGACTCATCATCTGCCACCATCAGCCATCGGGTCTCCCTAGCATCCCATCAAGGCCTCCCACCCAGTCGTACTCTGGGTTGTGCACATAGATGTGTGGATTTGTGCCACAGCCCTGTCACTTACTCCCGGAAGACCAGGCAAAGCCCTGGTGTCATGTGGTGAACCACATCACATGTTAGGTTCTGAGCAGAGCATTTAATATCATCCAAGTATCACGTCTATGCCCGGTGTGGTGGCACACGCTTGTAATCCCAGTACTTGGGAGGCTGAGACCGGAGGATCCGGGTTCACGGCCAGCCTCAGCTACTTAGTGAGGCCCTCCGCAATTTAGTGAGACCCTGTTTTAAAATAAAGAATAAAAAATAGGGCTGGGGGGTGTATCTTGGAGGTAAAATGCCCTGGGTTCAATCTCCAGTACCAAAAAAAAAAAATAATAATAAAATAAAACTTGGGGTAACCCGGGAGGTGGCTGTCATCTCGGCATTTGGTGCAAGAGATTTGTGATACTGTCGAAGTCCTGATGTTTTACTGCTTTCAGAGCATTATATACTGTTTGAAAAGCTTTTTTAATTAAAATTTTAAACGGCAGTCATTACAAAAGCTATACATATATGTGCATATATATGTATATATATTTAGATATATATTCATTGTACAAACAAAAAGATTAGAAAATATAGGTAAGTGAAAAAGAAATTTAGTGAGACCCTGTTTCAAAATAAAGAATACAAAATAGGGCTGGGGGTGTAGCTCAGAGGTAGAATGCCCCTGGGTTCAATCCCCAATACTGCAAAAAAAAAAAAAAAAAAGAACATGATTCAATACCAGCATGTAACTTGTCCACTCTTGAGGACATTGATTATTAGGGCAGGAGCGTGTTTTGGGGGTTTGTGAGTGATGTGGGGGACGCACCACTCTGCCAGCTAGCTTGGGGCCCCGCCATCACCTGAGCCCATGGGTGCTTCCGTCTGAAAAGCGGATGTGTAGGCCCCAGCACTCAGCAGTTTGTGCGGCCGCATCGCCTACAAAGCCGCGGCATCTATGCCCCGAGGTCTATCCGTGTGGGATTTGCTCCATTTTTGGGTTTTCATGACACACATCCATTCAGAACCTCTCCTTGGCCAACCTGGTAGTAAACTCGGGGGTATTTATTGAAAGAACTGATTTAGTTGAAAAAAAAAAAACAGTTAAGTTGGCGATCTATTCAGGGTTGAAAATAAATATATAATTGCCAGTTTCACACTGTTTTCTCAATTTCAAAATGTTTGGGGGTTGCTTTTATTTTTAATATTTTACTGGTGCATTGTAATTGTACACGATAGTGAGATTCACAGTGATAGCGTCATCTATGCACATAGCACTATTTGGTCTGTGCCCTTCCATAACTCCTCTCTTCTCTCCTCTCTCCCCTGACCCCCTTCCACTACTCTGCGGGTCTCTCTTCTATTGTCATGAAGTTTCTTTCCTTACCTTTCTTTTTCTTTAGCTTCCACATATGACAGAAAACATGTGACCCTTGACTTTCTGAGTGTGGCTAATCTCACTTAGCATGAGCTTCTCCAGTTCCATCCATTTTCCTGCAAATGACATAATTTTGTTCTTCCCGGTGGCTGAGTAAAACTCCATGTGGATGCATGCCGCCTTTTATTTACCGCTCTATCTGTTGGCAAACACCTAGGTTGGTGCCGTAACTTGGCTGTTGTGAGTTGTGAGGAAACGCACAGGGGATGTGTAGTGCCTGGCGGAGGGTGAGGAGACATACGACTGCCATGCTATGACCACCGTTATCGAAGGAGCTGCTCCTGGGTCCCGCGGTTGCTGCTGGGGACGTTTTAACAGAACCTGCCCGAGTTCCCTTGCTCATGAGTTCTAGCAAATTAACTTCTGCCTTTATGGACTCTCTCTCTCTCTCTCTCTCTCTCTCTCTCTCTCTCTCTCTCTCTCTCTCTCTCCTTTTTCCTCCTCCTCCTCCTCCTCCTCCTCCTTTCTCTCCTTTTCCTCTTCCTTCTTTCTCTTTTCTTCTTCTCCCCCTCCTTTCTCATCTTTTCTTCTTCTTTTTCTCTCTCTCTCTCCTCCTCCTCCTCCTCCTCTCTCTCTTTTCTCTTCCTCCTTCTTTCTCTCTTCTTCTCTTCCTCCTTCTTCTTCTCTCTCTCTTCTTTTCTTCTTCCCTTCCTCCTCTACCTCCTTCTTTCTCTCTTATCTTCTCCTCCTCCTTTTCTCTCCTTTTCTTCTTCTCCTTCTTCTTCTTCTTCTTCCTCTTCTTCTTCTTCTTCTTCTTCTTCTTCTTCTTCTTCTTCTTTCTTCTCCTCCTCCTCCTCTTCCTTCTCTCTCTCTCTCTCTCTTTCCACACACACCCCTCTAGCTTTCCCTCTCCCTCAACCTTGTCACAAAGGGTATGATTTTTCAGAAAGTGAAGGGTCATATGTTTTCTCTCGTATCTGGAAGCTAGAGAGAAACTGGGAAACAAAAGAGACTTGAGATAAATGAGGAGAGAGAGACTAGTAGAATAATGGAAGGGGATGTGGGAAGGGCGGTGGGGTGGGGAGTGGGGAGACTCGAGGAAGAAAACAGTTCAAACAATCCTGCGTACACCTGTGAAGCTCTCAAATACCAGTTTCAGTATTATGAGCGGGGAGAGGGAGGGAGCGGGCGGGATGGGGGAAGGTACCGGGTGCTGTGTGCTGTGTGTTTCTATCACACTAAGCCTCAATATGATGTGTGGCTACAATGCACCAATAAATGTATATTTTAAAAATTCACTCATTAGCATATATGTACATATCTATATTTACAAGAATTATAGGACTTTTATTTCCTTTTGAGGGTCATTGCTTAACTTTTGGATTAAAATACTACCACTTTATTTTATTTATTTATGTATTTTTGTGTGGTACTGGGGATTGAACCCAGGAGCATTCTACCTCCGAGCTACACCCCCAGCCCTATATTTTTAATTTATTTTGAAACCAGGTCTAAGTTGCGGAGGGCCTCACTAAGTAGCTGAGGCTGGCCGTGAACTTGCAATCCTCCTGTCTCAGCCTCCCAAGTACTGGGATTACAAGCGTGCGCCACCACACCTGGCTTAAAATACTACCACTTTAAAATTATAAAAAAAAAAGTTCGGCAGGGCGTCGAGGTTGACCTCGGGCACAGGAGCAGGGCCTGCCTCCGGGCTCCCTGTACTATCGGACCTCGCTGTGAAGGGCGCCTGGTGGCTTCGCAAGTGACCACAGGCCATTGTCAAGTCGCTGTGCTCAGGTACTGTGCTTCCTCTCAGCCCTCGGCTTTCTCAGAACCTCGCTTCCCTCCACACCTGCTTCCTGCAGAGCCAAGTGGCCCAGACTGCTGCTGCCCCGGCTCTGAGAAGGTCCCCTGTGACCTCACAGGGACACCACACGCGACATCACAAAGAGAGTGCCTCAGCTGAGCCACGTGTCACCACCATGCTGTGAACACTGAGCCCACGGGCTGGAGGTGCAGCTACGCCTCGGTCATTCCCTGAAAGAGGGACAGCGGGCGCGCACGGGCCGACCTGAACCTCCACACCCACGTCCCCCATGGCCACCAAAGGCGTGAGGCCGAAATCTGCGAAAGAGGGAAGTAGAACGCCAAGGGGCTTGAAAGCACATGGAGTCGGAGTAAAGCCGGCCAGCCATGGGGATGAGATGAGATTGCTATGAAGGGCCTGTGTCGTCGGCTTGTAGTTGAACCATAGATTTACAAAGTTGGACAGCTAGTGATAGCTTCTCAAGGGGTGTCCCCTGCCTCCAGGGGAATGCAAACCATGTCTTTCATTTTGTGGAGATTGACTTTTCTTTCCTGTGAGTGTGGGTGTAGCGGGAGCTTGGGAGAGGCAAGTTTCGGCGTCCACGCCTGGTCGGGCTGTTCACCGCAGCGCTGGCTGCTGCCTTTGAACAGGGTGGTCAGAAGTCGCGCGCTGAGCTCGCGTGGCTTATAAGGAGCCAGGTTGGACTCTGCGCCCTTTAACTCCATTTCTTTCTCCTCGGTCTCCTAAGTCTTTGCTATTGTTCAGTTTTTGGGGGGTCTTGATAGTTTAGTAATAAAATCAATATATGTAGGGTTTTTTTTTATTTTGGTGGTACCGGGGATTGAACCCAGGGGCATTCTACCTCTGAGCTACACCCCAGCCCATTTTTTATTCTTTCTTTTGAAATAGGGTCTCACTAAGTTATGGAGGGCCTCACCAAGTAGCTGAGGCTGGCCGCGAACCTGCGATCCTCCTGTCTCAGCCTCCCAAGTACTGGGATTACAAGCGTGCACCACCACGCCCGGCTCCAATGTCTTTTTTCTAAGAGTTTTAAAATTTTTTCCATCCATTTCTTCTGATGCCACTACAGTTTGTTTTTGTACTTTTATCCTTTACATCTTTGAACAGTCTAAGTATGAGTCATTTTTGTCCTAATTTCAAGTCCTCATTAGATGGCTATGGATTTCTCTCAGTGCATCGACATTGTTAATTTACTCAGCTCTCATCTTTGGTGTTTTATTTTGATATACTGGGGATTGTAGCAAGCTGGCTCATCTTAACAAGGTTTCAAAATCTGCTTTTTTTTCTTTCTCTGTCTGCTTTGCAGTTGCCTAATACATCCTCGCCCTACCCATCCAGAACCACAGCCAGTCAGCGCTCTGGTTCTGTGGCGGTAGTACGGCTTTTACAGACTCAAAGAGTCAGGCAGAGGCAGTGCGCACGCCTGTAATCCCAGTACTTGGGAGGCTGAGATGGGAGGATGGCAGGTTTGAGACCAGCCTCAGCAACGTGGTGAGACCCTCAGTAACTTAGTGAGACCCTGTTTCAAAATAAAAAATAAAAAGAGCTGGGGGTATAGCTTGGAGGTAGAATGACCCTGGGTTCAATCCCTGGTACCAAAAAACAGTGTGGTTTGGTTTAGTTCTTGGTTTTGTGAGGCTTCGTGCATGTCCTCTCTCTCTCGAGGCAGGGCCTTCTTTCAGGGGTGAGAGTCCCTCGTCCCTTGTCCCGCTCTGACTTTGGTCATTGAACCAGCTCGTTTTCCCTGCCCGCTGTGCAGAGTTGGACTCCCGCCTACCGTCTTTGGACACAGAACCAGCAGCCCACAGCGGCGTTGATCCTGCTCCCTCGTTCACGGTTCCGCTCAGCTTTTTAGGTCTAGAAATTTATTAACCATGCATCTATCTATCTTTTTCTTTCTATGCATTGTTTTCTTAATAACAACATGATAACATTTTTGTATGATTTGGGAGGCAAGGGGGAACATAAAAGCATGAGCAATATCACCTTGATTGAAAGTAAAAAGTTTACTTCTTTACATTTCAAAATGCCTACATGTTCCTGATGGTCAGAATCATACATGATTTTGGAACAATGGTAATATAATTTAGTATTTTCCTTTAGACTTTTTTTTTTTGAGCTGGGGGTCTTGCTATGTTGCCCAGGCTGGCCTTGAACTCGTGAGCTCAAGTGAGCCTCCCGCCTCCACCTTCCAAATAGCTGGACCCACGGGCATGCGCCGCTGCACCCAGCGTGCAATATACCTGCTGATGAATATACATTCACTCATTTATCAACAAACACTCATGGAGGGCATGTAGGTGCCTGGTACTATGCTAGGCAACAGGGATGCAGGACTGGATGCAGCCACGTCCTGCACCGATGGAGAGACGGGAAACACGCAGCAGGCAAACCTAAGAGCGTGGTGCTGTAAAGGTGAAGGGAGAGGCAGGAAGAAGGAATGGTGGAGTGCTCTGACTGTCGGGAAGATGGAGGATGGGTGTCTTCAGCCCGTTTCCCCCACTGAATGCAACTGTAAATCTTACAGGACGTGGAGGGACAAAAAGTGAACTCTGATGTCAAAATGCTCCCCAAAGAAGCCGGGTGTGGTGGTGCACGCTTGTAATCCCAGTACTTTGGGAGGCGGAGACCGGAGGATCCGGGTTCGCGGCCAGCCTCAGCTCTCTCTCTCTCTCTCTCTCTCTCTCCCCTTAGTGAGGCCCTCCACAACTTCATGAGACCCAGTTTCAAAATAAAGTATAAAAAAATAGGGCCAGGGGTGTAGCGTGGAGGTAGAACGCCCCTGGGTTCAATCCCCGGTACAGCAAAAAAAAAAAAAAAAAAAAACCTCCCTACAGAGTGGGGAGGGAGACCCTAGTTGCAAGTCCCACCAAGAATGGCATTAAGTTGGCCATTTCTCTCCCTGGAATTGGCTGGCCTGGAATCAGCATTATCCCAAAACCCGGAAGTAAGCACCAGGTACAGACAGAAGAGCCCAGAAGGAAGGCGGTCCCTCCGCACAGTGCCGTTTCTCTAGCACGTGACTTCACTGCCCACCACGCCTTCTCTGTTTGGCATGCATGAGAATCTCTCACGAGACGATAAGGAAAATGGCCAAAAGATATTAACTGCGATCAGATAGTCTCGACAGGAAGTAAAATGTAAAATAAACATATGAGAAAGATGTTTAACCCAACTGGTAATTCACAAAGGTGCAACAATGAGATTCTTTCTTTCTTTCTTTCTTTCTTTCTTTCTTTCTTTCTTTCTCTTTTCTTCTTTTTGGTGTGTATTGACATGGTGCTTAGTCTGGTATTTCTTTTTTGAAAGTTTTTATTAGCATGTAATAATTGTATATATTTATGAGATTCTATTTCTTATTGCCCTCTCTCTCTTACTGGCTGATAGAGACTTTTGAAGATAATACTCAATTCTTTTTTTTTTTGCGGCACCGGGGATTGAACCCGGGGCGTTCTATTTCCACGCTACACCCCCGGCCCTATTTTTTTATACTTTATTTTGAAACCGGGTCTCACGAAGTTACGGAGGGCCTCACTAAGTAGAGAGAGAGAGACGGGGAGAGAGAGAGAGAGAGAGAGAGAGAGAGAGAGAAACAGGGAGAGAGAGAGAGAGAGCTGAGGCTGGCCGTGAACCCGGATCCTCCGGTCTCCGCCTCCCAAAGTACTGGGATTACAAGCGTGCGCCATCACGCCTGGCCTGATAATACTCAATTCTGATTAGGGTTTCCTAAAGCAGTTTTGGGGTGTTTTTGTGGTTGTTATTTTTATGTATGTTGTGGTAGTGGTCTTTAAAATACATTAGTTTTAAAAATTGGAACGAAAATGTTGACATCTCTGATTTTTATTATTATTTACTATATTTTCTAATTTTCTGCATTTATAATGTATTGATTTTATATTCAGAGAAAATATACGATACAGCTATGTGGATACACTTTTGACCTACTGAGTAACACTTTCCTTTCCTTTGGCATGGCTGTATAGGTGTTCCCTCTGGCACACGTGTGCAATGACACAAATAAGATGACACTAATTAACCCCCAGGGAGTCAAACTCAATATCTACAAGCAAAAGGTGGAGCAAGCCATTAAGTCCTATGAAAAGTGAGTATTATCCCTGACTGCTCTGTGTGTGTGTGTGTGTGTGTGTGTGTGTGTGTGTATTTTATTGGGGATTAAACCCAGGGGGATTCTACCTCCAAGCTACACCCCCAGCCCTTTTTTTTTTCAACAGGGTCTCGCTAGGTTGATGAGAGTCTTACTACTTATTGAAGCTGGCCTCGAACCTGTGATCCTCCCATCTCAGCCTCCCCAGTATGACTGGGATTACAGGCATGCGTCACCAAGCCCGGCTCCTGACTGCTTTTTACCGGGTGTGTGATTTGTTTTAGGTTGTTTTCTCTTAGATTTTTTTTATTTGAAAAGCTATTTAAAAATTATCTAACACCAATACAAATGGCAGCAACAGCAGTGAGCTAACATGGGGACCTCCATGTGCCTGAAACCCTTCAAGAGTTTTCAAGAATCCATCTCCCCTGTCCAACTGCTATAGAAACCACATTTTCACAAGGTCTTTAATTTTCCTGCTAACAGTAAATTCGATCATTTTAGCATCTAACATCCTGTAAAGTGACTAATAAAAGTCTCCAGTGATGGTAGAGGCGATTGAGCCAGCCCTCCTCATCCACCTGCTGACTCAACCAACCACAGATTGAAAATATCCAGAAAAAAATTGTGTCTAGACTGAACACACACAGACTCTGTTTTCTTGTCATGATTCCCCGAGTAACACAACAAAATGGCTATGCGCACAGCATTTACACTGTCAGATAGGATAAGCGGTCTAGAGATGATCTTAAGTATACAGGAGGATGTCAATAGATTATGTGCAAGTATTACGTATCCCTTTTTATGTGAGGGACTTGAGCACCCTTGGATTTAGTATATGTGCCAGGGCGGGGGCGGGGGCGGGGGGGAGAGCGGGTCCTGGAACCGATCCCCCATGGGTACGGAGAAATAACTCCAAGTACAGATTATAGTAAAACTTTCTGTATCAAGATCAGGATGATGAGCAAGTTAATTACGGTGCAATGGTGGCTTCTATTCACCACCACGTGAGAGGGAAAATAACATACACATGTTCAAAGCAAGTGAGGATCCAGTCCACTGAACAGCCTTTCCCCGCCACACCCGGCACAGGCCTCCAGCCCTCTTCAGTGTGAGCCTCCTCCACCGCCCTACCACGATAACTGAGGCATCTTACGTGGGTCCCGCAGTGGACTCCATGGGCCCCTCAGTTCAAGATACCTTATCCAAAATGCCTGGGATCACCAGCCAGGCGTGGGAGCACATGCCGGCAATCCCAGTCCTTGGGAGGCAGAGACAGGAGGATCACAGGTTCGAGGCCAGCCTCAGCAACTTAGCATGAACCTGTTTCAAAATAAAAAATATTTAAAAAGGGATGGAGGTGTACGTTAGAGGTAGAACGCCCCTGGTTTCAACCCCAGTACCAAAGCAAACAAACATGCAAAACGCCTGGGGTCAGGAGTGCTGGATTCTGGATTTGGGGAGATTTACGTGCATACTAGAGATTGGAGCCGAGTGTCCGATCCATTCATGTTTTATATACAACATAGATGCATAGCCTGTAATCCTATGCCATCGTATATACAATCTTGTACCTGAAACCAAGTTTCATGGTGTGGAATTTTCCACTGGGGGGCGTCATATCAATGCTCAAAAATGTAGGGTTCTGGAGCCTTTCGGATTTTGAATTTTTGGAATAGGGATGCTCAACCCATATTTGAGTCTTACCCTGCCCTCGTTTTCCCCTCGCGGGCAGGACGAGCTGTCCTAAGCCTCGCCCTTCCCCATGGCCCTGACTCTCCAGGCGAGCGCCCCCTAAGAGCCGCCCTAAGGGGCTCCAGCTCGCTCCTCCATGAGGCGGCTGCCTCTCAACAAGAGCGGCCATGCTACTGTGCAGTCCGGTTCTGCCCCACTCGGTGTGGCTCCGAGGCCAGGGTCGGCCGACCTCGTTTTCTCCATCTATTCCTAGCAGATATCTGCATATTTGACTATCTGAATTAAATTCAAGTTTGATTTCATTCCAGTTATTCGAATTTTTCAAATTTAGGTATTCACACCCGTGAAGGGTCATTAGTCACAAGTTGCTTTGCGAATGAGGTGATCGCAGGTGTGAGCGGGTTTGAGAACTGGACAGCCCGTCGGCCAGCGAAGGCGCACCCGCAGCCAAACTTCACTCGCCTGCAACTGAGTACTATTCTTAGTAAAAGCCCTGAAACCAGGGGCTGGGCTGGCCTGCAAGAGGCCCTCCCGCATCCCAGAGGGACTCTCTGCGTCCCCTGTCACCACCCTGATCAGTAGAGTATTGAGATATTTCAGTGGAGCTGGATAATAGGGAGATAACAGCAGTCGTGCAAATATGCTACTGGAGAAATAGTCTCTAAAGAATCAAATTAAAATGTGGGACACGTGCTGGCTCAGCAAGCCCACATTCACCAATGGTTTCTCTAAGGCTTGCCCTTCTTCAGAACCCGGGGAAAAGGAACATTGACTTATTCCTGGTCCCTCGACATACACATCTCACTCCAAATGCTCAGAGCCAAGGATAGGTGGTGGTATCCTTGTTTTATTGATGAGAAAACAGAGTTTTAAATAGTCACGTAGCTGGGTGTGGTGGCGCACACCTGTCATCCCAGTACTTGGGAGGCTGAGACAGGAGGCTCACAGATTGGAGGCCAGCCTCAGCAACTTAGCGAGACTCTCAGCAACTTAGCAAGATGCTATTTCAAAATAAAAAGGGCTGGGGGTGTATCTCAGAGGCAGAACACCCCTGGGTTCAATTCCTAGTACAAAAATAAAAAAGTTACAAAACACAGGATCAACACAGCAGCAAGTTGGGGAAGGTGGCAGAGCTGTAAGCCTAGACCTTCATTGATCTAAAGCTTTCTCTACCCTCCAACCTCCCCGCTACACCAGGTCTTCCGTCAAGTTTAGATTTAAGAGGATTCTGAATCTCTTTTTATATAAAACCATATACTATAAATACTATAAATGTTTCCATAAGTCTTGGAAGCCCCCATTGTCGTTACATGACCCACGTGATTGAAGAAACCTAACAGGCCCCGCAGACAGAAGCGCGGCGCTGGCCTGTTTCTCTGTCCTGCCTCTTCTCCAGTCACTTATAGAACACTCACCTGTTCAAGTAGGATTCTGTGGGCTGTGCTAGAATAGCTCCCGGAGCCTCACAGCCACACCAGGACCAGGTACCATCGTCGTCCCGATTTGACGAAAAACCGAGGAATTGCCCAAAGTCTCACAGCTGGGACAAAGAGAAGCTAACGGAGTTCCGGGCCTCTGCACTGCGGCCCGGGCCTGTGCTCTTCCCCAAGCCAGACCCCTTGCCCTGTCCTTGCACGGCTCACCTCCACCTGCAGCATGTCCCCGGAGCCCCGTCCTCTGCCGCTAGCTGCAGCAGATAGAAGACCATTGCCAGAGGTGTCCCCCACCTCATTTTATTGAAGTTCTTTGTTTTTTCAAAAACCCAAACCCACAGCCCCTGTAGCCTCTGTGCCCAGCAGTCCACACAGCTCACTTTGGGGTAACGATGTGGTGATAAGAACTAGGCCAGACCCTTGGGAAACCTTCACTGGCCAGTCACGAGGAGCTGGGGCTACCCTGTAGGAAGTACCAGCTCTAGCCCCTGCTTTCCTCTTGGGGTGATACCTTCTCCTGAAGATGTGCTCGGGGACGGGCTCAGGTCTCAGCTCCTCCAGCTGGCTGTGGTGGAGGAGCCGGCAGCCATCTGCCCTGCCAGTGGGCTCGCCCAGAAAACATGGTGGCCAGGTTGGTGGGTCTGTAGCACGAATCTAGATCCTACTTACCACACTTACCACCCTCCTTACCATACACTCTGAGAATCCAGACAGATGAGTGTCTACAGAAGGTAAGCGAAGGGCACAGTTATGTCTTGCTTAGGAAGAAAACAGTGGGTGTTTAGGAATGTCCTCACGCAGAGAAGATGAGGACCAGTTTATCTACTGTTCACCATGCTGAGTCCTCCCTTTAGTATTTAACCGGGTGCCACAAAGCCACGGGCTTCTGCAATGATGCTGAGATACAGGGGCTCACATCCAACTTCTTTAAGCTGATGGCATGGTCCAGTGGGGGTGTCGCTTGGCCTGGGGTCCCCGTCAGTACCCTTCACAGCCTGGGGTCAGACTTTTGCCATGAAATGAAGTATTGCCCCTAACCTATTGTTGCCATTTTCCTTTTTAAACAGGCGCTTGAATAAAATTGTTTGGCGAGCATTATCTCAAGAGGAAAAAGAAAAGTAAGCCATTCTGTTCTCTTCTTTTTCAAAAAATTTTTTTGGTACTAGGGATTGAACCCAGGGGCATTCTACCTCCCAGCTGCACCCCCACCCCTATTTTTTACTCTTATTTTGAAACATGTTGCGGAGTTTCTCATTAAGTTGTGGATGCTGAGGCTGAGGCTGGCCCAAACCTGCGATCCTCCTGTCTCAGCCTCCCAAGTACTGGGATGTCAAGCGTGCGCCACCATGCCCAGCCTTAATTTTTTATTTCAATGAAATGCATGTAATCTAATTTAACCTTTTTAAAAAATATAGTGTTATTGGTGCATCGTAGTCTCACACCATAATTTAACCATTTTAAAGTGTACAGTCCAGGGGAGTATTCAAAATGCCATTAAACCGTCACCTCTTTCCAGGCTCAGAACTTTTTCAACAGTCCTGAAAAAAACACCTTGCACCCATAAAACAATTACTCCCTGTCCCCTACTTTCCCTGGTCACCAGGAGTCTGTCTGCCTCCATGAACATGCCTGTTCTGAATGCATTGTATGAAAGGGATCATACATGTGCCAGCATGTGTCTCACTTCTTTTATTTAGTTAATGTGAAAACTTAAGGGGTGTGTGTGTGTGTGTGTGTGTGTGTGTGTGTTAGTTGCTGGGAATTAAACCCATGGGCATTCTACCTCGAGCTACTCCCCTTTTTTATTTTTTATTTTTGTTCTGAAGCAGGGTCTCACTAGGTTGCTGAGTCTCACTCCATTGCTGAGGCTGGCTTTGAACCTGCGATCCTCCTGTCTCAGCCTCCCAAGTACTGGGATTACAGGCGTGCGCCACTGTGTCCGGCTTGAAGTTCCATGTGAATTTGAGGATTGGACTTTTCATTTCTGGAGGGGAAAAGCCATTGGAATTTTGATAGGGATTCCATTGAATCTGTAATCAGTTTGCTTGAGGCGTATTGTGATCTTAACACTATAAAGCCTTCCAACCCACGAACATAGATTTCTTTCCGTTTGTTTAGGTCCGCCCTTTCCTTCAGCAATGTTTCGTAGTTTTCACGTGCAAGTTTTTCACCGCCGTTATTTTATTCTTTGGAATTGTATCGTTAATGGGTTTGTTTTCTTAGTTCTGGGATTGATCATTGCTGGAACATAGACATGCAGCCCCGCTTTAGGTTTTGATCTTGTACCTCGCAACTTTGCCGAACTTCTTAGCTCTATGTGGGGAGGGGATCTCTGTAGGTTTTCTATACATAGGAACATGCTACCTGCCAGTAGTTTTACTTCTTCCTTTGCAATTCAGGCGCCTTTTCTTCCTTTCTTTTAACTGATGGATTTGGCCGGGACCCTGAAAACAATAAATGGCCCTGAAGGAAGGGGACGTTCTTCTATTATTCCTGATCAGAGGAGGAAACCGTCAGTCTTCCACCATAGAGTGTGATGTTCTACTGTGTTACGGAAACGTCCTTCAATTCCGACTTTGCTGATTGTTTTTATCAGCAAAGTTGTGTTGAATTGTGTTAAGTAGCTTTCCTGTGTCCGCTGAGAAGATTGTGTGTTTTTCTCCCTCGTTCTATCAATGCGGGATAGTAAATCAGCCGGTTTTCTTAGGCTTCATCGTCCTAGTGTGGAATAAATCCCACCTGCTCCTTGTGTATTCTTTTAATGCTCTATTGAGTTGGATTTGCTATTAATTTTTTAAGGATATCTGTGTCCATGTTTATAAGAGAAATGGTCTGTAGTTTCTTTGGTGTCTTGGCCTAACTTTGATATCAGGGTAATTTCATGACTGTACTAAGAATTCATAGTTTTGTCAGATACATAATTCTTGGAATTCTAGAAGCACAGTTTTGTCAGATACATAATTCTTGGTTAATAGCGTTTGTCTTTCAGTACACTAAATATATCACTTTGTTGCCCTCTGGCCGCTATAATTAGTGATGAAAAATAAAATGTTAATCTTCTTGAGGAATCCTGAACCCCGGTAAGTCACTTCTGTCTTGCTCCTTTCAATATACTTTCTTTGGGGACTAGAGGTGCGTCTCAGTGGTGGAGTACTCGCCCAGCATGCACACGGCCCTGGGTTTAATCCCCAGCACCGAAACAAAACTCTCTTTGTCCTTGTCTTTTAACAATTTTATTATAATACGTGTTGGTGTGGTTCTCTAAATTGATCCTACTTAAAATTTGCTGAACTTCTTGGATGTGTAAATTTATATCTTTCATCAAATTTGGGAAGCTTTCAGCCATTATTTCTTCATGTATCTTACCTCTTGCTCTCTCGTCACTTTTTGGTACAATGTTCTAAGGAACTCTGTTAATTTTGCCTCATTTTTTAAAATTAGGTTGCATTGTAGTTCATTAGATAGTCCGGATATTAACCAAACCCCAGATACACAGTTTACGTGTATTTTCTCCAGTTCTGCAGGTTGCCGTTCCACTGGCAGGGAGTAGCTGTTTCCTTTGGTGTACAGACGTTTTAAAGTCGGATGCAGTATTGTCTGTTTTTGCTCTTGACGCCCATGGTTTGGTATCAGATCCAAAAAGGCATTGTCAAATCCAGCGTCATGACGCTTTTCTTCTAGGAGTTTCTATAGGTTTAAACATGTAGTCCATTTGAGTTAATTTTTGTATATGATGTAAGGAAAGGGTCCAGCTTCATTTTTTTTTTTTTTTTTTGCATGTGGCTATCCACTTTTCTCAGAATCACTTGTTGAAGACACTGTCCTTTCTCCATTATGTGGTCTTGGCACATTTGTCAAAGATCACTTGACAAGATCACAGGAGAGTTTATTTCCAGTCCCTTTATTCTATTCCATTGTCAGTATATCTGTCACCATGCCCAAAGCACTGTTTTGATCACTGTACCCTGAAAATAGCATGCCGCTTTGATTATTGTAGCTTTGTAATATGCTGGACATCCGGGAATGTGAGGCTTCCAACTTTGTTCCTCTTTTTCAAGATTGTTTTGAGATTTCATATGAATTTTAGGTTGATTTTTTTCTATGTTTACAAAAAAATGCCATTGGGATTTTGATAGGGACTGCATCAAATCTGTACATCACTTTGGATGGTAAGGACATTTGTGAACGCAGAATGTCTTTCCATTTATTCGTGACCTCTTTGATTTCTTTCAGCAATGTTTGGTAGTTTTTAGTGTATAAGTCTTTCACCTCTTAATTAAATTTATTCCTCATTTTTATGCTATTGTAAATAGAATTATTTTCTTAATTTTCTTTTTGAATTGTTCATTGTTAGTGTATAGATGTGTAACTGATTTTATGTCAGTTTTGTATCCTGAACTTCATTGAATTCATTTGTTCTAACAGTATTTTTGTGGAATCTTCATATAAAATCATGTCCTAATGGAAATACTTCCACTTCTCCCTTTCCAATATGGATGTCTTTCATTTTTTTTTCTTTTGCCTAATTTCTTTATCCGTGACTCTTAGTACTATGTTGAACGAAAGGGCAAGATGGCCATCTTTGCTCTGTTCCCGTTCTTGTAGGAAAAGCTTTGTCTTTCTCCGCCGAGTCCAAAGGTAGCTGTGGGTTCCATTGTGTTGAGACAGTTTCTTTCTATTCCCATTTTGCTAAGAGTTTTTATCACGAAAGTGTGTTGAATTTTGTCAAGTGCATTTTCTCCATCAACCGAGATAATCATGTGGTTTTGCCCTTGGTTCTGTTACTCTGGTGTATTACATTAATTTGATTTCCGTATGTTAGGACATCCTTACATTCCAGGAATAAATCCCACTTTTCATGGTGTATTACAACGTGCTCTTAAATTCAGTTTCCTAGCATTTTATTGAGGATTTTTACATCACTATTTATCAGGGATGAAGAGTTTTCTTTCTTGTGGGGGTTTTGTTTGTTTGTTTGGTAATTTTCTTTGTCTGGTTTTGGTATCAGGGTAGTGCTGGTCTCAGAATGAGATCGGAAGTGTTCCCTTCTCTTCGTTTTTTGTTTTGTTTTTTTGTTTGTCTTTTTGAAGAGGTTGAGCAGGATTCATATTAATTCTTTAAAAGTTTGGCAAGCCGGGCGTGGTGGCGCACGCTTGTAATCCCAGTACTTGGGAGGCTGAGACAGGAGGATCTGGGTTCGCGGCCAGCCTCAGCTACTTAGTGAGGCCCTCCACAACTTAGTGAGACCCTGTTTCCAAATAAAGAATAAAAAATAGGGCTGGGGGTGTAGCTCAGAGGTAAAATGCCCTTGGGTTCAATCCCCAGTGCCGCACAAAAAAAAAAAAGTTTGGCAGATTTCTCTAGTAAAGCTATGTGGTGCTGGGCTTTTCTTTGTTTGGGGAGGTTTATGATTATCGATTCAATCTCCTTACTATTTATGTCCTTTCAGATTTCTTATTTC
>PVJS01001795.1:70860-92212 GCA_004027185.1 Glis glis
AGGGGCGTTCTACCTCTGCGCTACACCCCCGGCCCTATTTTTTTGTACTTTATTTTGAAGCCGGGTCTCACGAAGTTGCAGAGGGCCTCACTAAGTAGAGAGAGAGAGAGAGAGACAGGGAGAGAGAGAGACAGGGAGAGAGAGAGAGAGAGAGAGAGAGAGCTGAGGCTGGCCACGAACCCGGATCCTCTGGTCTCCGCCTCCCAAAGTACTGGGATTACAAGCGTGCGCCACCACGCCCGGCCTCCCTTTTTGTTCTTAATCTCACTAAGTAGCTGCCTATTTTGTTGCTCTTTTTAAAATCCAACTCTGTTTCATTGATTTTTTCCCCACTGTTTTCTATACTCTAGTTCACTTATTTCTGTCCTCCTAAGAACTTTGGGTTTAGTTTGTTCTTTTTCTAGTTCCTTGTGATTTAAAGCTAAATTGTTGATTAGAGACAGTCCTTTTTTAAGGTGTTGACCATAAACATTCCTCTTAGGACTACATTCCCTGCATCTCATATTCTTCGATAGGTTGTGTTTTTGTTTTCATTTATCTCAATATATTTTCTTTTTTTTTTTTTGCGGTACTGGGGATTGAACGCAGGGGCGTTCTACCTCTGCGCTACACCCCCGGCCCTATTTTTTTTTATGCTTTATTTTTTAAACCGGGTCTCACGAAGCTGCGGAGGGCCTCACAAGGTAGAGAGAGAGAGAGAGAGATAGAGAGAGGAGAGCGAGAGAGAGAGAGAGAGAGAGAGAGATCACGCGTGCGCTGAGATTGGCCGCGAACCCGGATCCTCCGGTCTCTGCCTACCAAAGAGTACTGGGATTACAAGCGTTCGCCACCACGCCCGGCATATCTCAATATATTTTCTAATTCCCCTTGTGATTTCTTCTTTGACACATCTGTTGTTTAGAGTGTGTGGTTTAATTTCTACATGTTTGTGAATCTTCCAGTTTTTTTCTTTCTTATTTCTAGCTTCACTCCATTTTTATCAGAAGAGATACTTTATATGCACTCAATTTTTTTTAATGTAATACTTGTCGTGTGACCTAACATGCTCTATCCTGGAGAGTTTTCCATGTGCACTTAAGAGGAATGTTGTTGGTAGAATGTTCTGTGCATGTGGGGTTCAATTGATCTGTGTTATGTAAGTTCTCTGTTTCCTTATTGATCTTCTGTAGGGTTGCTCCATCTGTTATTGAAAGCAGAGTACTAATATTGAAGTCTCCTACTTCTGGAAGGTGATCGTTTCTTCCTCTAATGCTGACAAAGTTTTTTTCATGTATTTGGGTGCTCTAATGTCAGGAGCGTATATATTTATATATTCATAGTGAATTGGCCCTTTTATCATTATATGATGGCCTTCTTTGTCTCTTAAAACAATTTATGACTTAAAATTTATACAAGTTTACCGATTTTTCTTCTGCTTGATCAAGTCTAGTGAATTTTTCAATTCAGCTATGTTCTTGAGTTTCAGAATTTCCATTTGGTTTTCTTTTATAGTTTCCATCTCTCTCTTATATTCTAATTTTGTTCATGTGTCACTTTTCTGATTTCCTTTAATTTTCTATGTTCTTTTTTAACTCATTGAGCATCATTCAGATTTTTTTAAAAATTGTTTGTCATATAATATATATCCATTTCTTTAGGCCCAGTGTCTGGAGATTTTGTTGGTCTTTTGATTGGGCTATGTTTCCCCATATAGTCGTATGCCTGTGATCGTTAGTTGAGATTAGGGTGCTTGAAAAAAGATATACCTGTTCCAGTCTTTATACACTGGCTTCTTATAGGAGAAGGTCTTTACCAATCATCTCAGGTAAAGATTCTGAGAATCTCTCAAACCTTTTCTGGTTTGAGATTTGTATTTTCTGGTCTTGTGTGTATAGTTTCCCAGGTAAAGAAGTTTATCATTGCTTCTTGTCAGGCATTTGTGATCTCTTGCTTCCCCTGATGTTTCTATGCAGCGCCACAGGATCTCTGATGCTGTCACAAGCCATGGCACTCATTTTCGTTCACAGCAGACCCCAACCTGGCATCCAGAATATACCAGTTACCGTCTGCTTGCTAAGTCGGGCAAGACAGAGACTGGTTCCTTAGGAAGCACCCCCAAAACTCTGGAGGCACATTCCAGTCCCCTTCCCTCCCAAGGGAGAAGCCGTATCTGAGTTTTCTTCCAATTGCACTGCACTCTTCTGTGGAAAGGTGGGCCTAGAGCCAGCAAAATGCAGCAAACATTCCTCCTCCTTAGAGACCACTCCTCTGTGTGTGTGTGTGTGTACGCATGTATGTGGTACTGGGGATTGAACCCAAGGACATTCTACCTCTGAGCTACACCCACAACCTTTTTTTTTGTTTTGTTTTGTTTTCTGTTTTTTGTTTTGTTTTGTTTTGGAACAGGGTCTCACTAGGTTGAAGAGTCTCGTTAAATTGCTGAGGCTGGTCTCAAACCTGCAATCCTCCTGTCTCAGCCTCCCAAGTACTAGGATCATAGGTGTGCACCATTTGTCTATATATTTTTAAGTCAGTGTCTCTGTGGAGGAATGAGGGCCTGGGGCTTCTTATTCTACCATCTTGCTGATTTGGGTTTTTAATAAGAACTTTGTGTTGTCTCTGTGTGCGTGTGTGCGTGTGTGCGTGTGTGTGTGTGTGTGTGTGTATGTGTGTGTGTGTGTATTAAGTCCTCTGGCTGAGTTTAGTCTGCACTCTCCCAACACCTGCCATCTAAAGGAATAAATGATGCTTTCAGCAAAAAGAGAATGGGAATTATGAAATGCTTTCTTTCTCCCTGCCCCTCTCCCTCCAGTAGCAGCTGAGGCTGGAGATAGGAAGCAGGAGCCAGGCCGTCACACCAGGCTAGCCTCCCCTGGCGCCCTCCAGCCTGCTCCTCTGCCCACAGAAAGTCCGGCTTCTGTTCTTCATGTCCTGAGGCAACATAGCCAGAAAGTTTAGACCTACTTACCCTTGCATGGAGGAAAGGAGAAGAAAATAGCTAAACTGAGCTGCTAGGATTCCCACCCTGGGGGTGGACATCTGGGCTCTGGTCTGTCTTGCTTCTTTCCCCAGGGCCACTGCCAGGCATAGTAGTGCGAAGTCTCTTTGAAGCTCATGTTGGTTCTTCCAGATGTTAGGCCTATGGAAAAAGGAATTATAATCTAGTCTGTTGGAAAATGTTACCAAAAATTCATGTGTATCAAACTTCTTTAAAATCAGACTGTTAAATGAGGTAATGGATAAAATTGCCCACCATAATTCAGAGATGGTTATTTTTATATTTATTTATTTATTTATATATTTTGGTGCTGGAGATTGAACTCAGGGGTATTCTACCTCTGAGCTACACCTCCAGCCCTATATTATTTTTTATTTGGAAACAGGATCTCACTAAGTGGTGGAGGGCCTTACTAAGTTGCTGAGACTGTCCTCGAACCCGCGATCCTCTTGTCTCGGCCTCCCAAGTACTGGGATTACAAGTGTGCGCCACCACGCCCAGCTAGAGAGGGTTATTTTTAATCCACCAAAGTCCTGATGGCCCAGAGGCATGGCTGTGACCCTGTCATCTGACATCTGACGTCTACTTCAACTTGTTTCTAAAGGGAGAGATTACTGAAAACCTGTGTCGCCATGTTTTTTTCTCTTATGGTCATCTTCTTTTCCTTTTGTTTCATTCATTTCTTTTTTTACTTTTCAGGTTAGATGCAATCAAACCAATCCGGTACTTGGAAAACAAGGCGGTTTTAAACAAGGCATTGGAACGGCTGAATTGGCCCATTTCCTTGAAAGACTTGTCCACGCTGGAGAATGAAATTCTTGCTGGGAAAAGGTACATCCAGCAAGCCATGGAACTCCAGGAGGCCGTCAGGAAGGACAGCGTGGGCAGGGCGCCAGGGGAGGTGAGTGGCTGCCTCTTCCCACCGCCATCCGGAGCCCTGCCATCCCTGCGGGCCTGCCTTTCCTCTCCATTGATTCCCAAAAGATAGCCAATCCAGGGAAGGTCTCAGGTCTTTTTTTTTTTTTTTGCGGTACCGGGGATTGAACGCAGGGGCGTTCTACCTCCGCACTACGCCCCCGGACCTATTTTTTTATACTTTATTTTGAAACCGGGTCTCACAAAGTTGTGGAGGGCCTCACTAAGGAGAGAGAGAGAGAGAGAGAGAGAGAGACAGGGAGAGAGAGCGAGAGAGCTGAGGCTGGCAGCGAACCCGGATCCTCCGGTTTCTGCCTCCCAAAGTACTGGGATTACAAGCGTGCGCCACCACGCCCGGCTTCAGGTCTTTTAATATGTGTGTGTGGTACCGGGGACTGAACCCAGGGGCATTCTACCTCCAAGATACACCCCCAGCCCTATTTTTATTTTTATTTTGAAACAGGGTCTCACTAGGTTGATGAGAGTCTCACTACTTGCTGAGGCTGTCCTCAAACCTGTGATCCTCCTGTCTTAGCCCCCCAAGGACTGGGATTACAAGCGTGTGCCACCACACCCAGCTTTGGTACTTTTTTAATCACACACTTATAGCCAATTGATTTTCGACAAAGATGCCAAACACATATGTTGGAGAAAACACAGCCTTTTCAACAAATGGTGTTGGGAAAACTGGTTATCCATTTGTAGAAAAATGGAATCAAATCCCTACCTCTCACCCTGCACAAGAGTCAACTCAAGATGGATCAAAGACTTGGAAATTAGATGAGAGACTTTGAAATTACTAGAGGAGGGCATGGGTCCAACATGCTCCAGTGGTAAATGTTGGACACAGGTCCAACATTCCACAGGTAAAAACTTCCTCAGTAAGACCGCAAAGCTCAGGAGATTAAAACAATGAATGGGATGGCATTAAACTAAAAAGTGTCTGTTCATCAAAGGAAACCATCAAGAGTCTAAAGAGAAAGCCTACAGAATGGGAGAAGATCTTTTGCAGCTCTTCCTCTGATAGAGGAGTAATACCTAGCATATACAAATCACTTAAAAGACTTAACACTAAAAAAACAACCCAATCAAGATGGGCAATTGAACTAAATAGACACTTCACAAAAGAAGAAATCCAAATGGCCAATAAATACATGAAAAAATGATCAACATCATTATCAATCAGGAAAATGTAAATCGAAACTACACTGAGATTCTATTTAACCACAATTAGAATGGCAATCATCAAGAAGTCAAACAACAACAAAGGCTGGTGAGGATGTGGGGAAATAAGAACTCTTCTACACTGTTGGTGGGATTGCAAATTAGTATAACAGCTATGGAGATCAGTGTAGAGATTCCTCAGAAAACTGGGAATAGATCCACCATTTGATCTGGCTCTACCACTCCTGAGTATCTTTCCAAAGGCACTGAAATCAAAATATTATAGTAATACATGCATATCCATGTTTATAGAAGAACAATTCACAATAGCCAAGTTACAGAACCAACTTAGGTGTCCAACAACAGATGAATGGATTACAAAATTACGGGTTATCCACACAATGGAATTCTACTCAGCCATGAAGAAGAACAAAAATTATGTCATTTGCAGGAAAATGGATGGACCTGGAGGACATGATGCTAAGAGAGATTAGCCAGTCACAGGAAGTGAAGGGTCATATGTTTTCTCTCATATGTGGAGGCTAGGGAGTAAGAGGGGTACAAGAGGATCATCAGATAATGGAGGAGAAACTCCAGTGGAGCCAGGGAGGGGGTCTAGGGAAGGGGGAAGGGAGGATCATTGAAGGAATCACTTCCATCGACATTATGTACATATGAAAATACCAGTGTCAACCTCAATACCCTGTATGGGGAAAGAGGGAATGGGGAGGAGCCAGGGGAAAGCCCGCCAAGTGCTGTGTGCATGTGTGTCACTATCACTATGAACTGCATTATGATGTGAGACTATAAGGCACCAATAAAAGTATAAAAAAGGAAGAACAGAACATACCTTCCCGTCTGTGCATTATCTTAATTATAACAGTCAGAGACTTGACTTGACCTTAGGTATAAAACGTGGTCGCAGAAGCAGGTCAGAGCTGCTTTGCTGCTAAGACAGTTCAGTAGTAGTCTTTAAGTACAACTTTTGAGGCAAAGACCAGTCATTAAACTGCAGAAACGTCTTCTGTACCCAGTGTGGACGCACAGTGCTTGCTTACTAAACGGGAATCCTAAAGCTTCAAACCTTTAGTAACTTCACCTTCTCTGTCCCTGCGGACCCGGAGCACAGCCTTGAAATGAAGCAAGGAGATGTAAGGGCGGCGGCGGCATGGGGCCTGCCGTGTGTCACCTGGTGATTAAATCTGACAAAGAAGTGAATTGGGTTCTCTGGGTTTTGTAGACGAGGCTAAATCCAATTACCAGTGGCCAGCGTCTCCGCTCACCTGACCTCCCTGCAGAAACCCGTTTGCAGTTGTTCTCGCCTGCCTGAGCCCAGGACATGTCGGCTGATTAGCGCGGGCACTTCCTGTGCTCTGTCTCTGCTGAATCGCTTGTCCTCTCTGGATTTCTTTCTGAAACCCAGTGGTTGGTGTGTGTGTGCACGCGTGCGTGCTTGCGTGTGCGTATAGGTGAGGCGGGGCAGGAAAGAGCGGGCTGGGGCGCAGTGGACAGTCTCTCGCAAGACTTCAAAGCAGCAGGGCGTTCTGTGCCGGGGCGAGGTGGTCAGCGTCTGGCTGAAGGTTTGGTGTGTCCAGCTGCCTCGTGCAGGCCCTTCCATCCTGGGAGCGCCGTCGGCTGTCTCTGAGATGAACCCTGGTCTTCCCGCTGGCTTGTTTTGCCTCGGCCACTCTGCCTCATTAGTAGTGGAGCTGAACTGGTTATGCTGTAGCCCAGACATATCATGAAGGAGGCCGTGGCTCCATGAAGGCCAGCGGCTCTCTCCATGAAGCTACCTGCTGTGGAATCGACCGGAAATGAATCCTTGCCAATGGTAAGACAGCTGGAAACAAAAGCAGTGAGTGTGAGTTACTGGCACAAAGACCTTTCGTGTCTGCCTGGTCCTTTCCGGTGAACTGTGTAGGAATGATTCATGAATGAATAAATGGATGAGTGGATCATTCATTCATGCGTATGAATGATGAGACTTTTAGCCGTTTAGAAAGATATTCTCAGTGTTAAAATGAACACAAGAGATATAATTGCAAGGCACCAGCCGGGCGTGGTGGTGCACGCTTGTAATCCCAGTACTTGGGAGGCTGAGACAGGAGGATCACGGGTTTGTGGTCAGTCTCAGCTACTTAGTGAGGCCCTCCGCAACTTAGTGAGACCCTGTCTCAAAATAAAGAATAAAAATAGGGCTGGGGGATGTAGCTCGGAGGTAGAATGCCCCTGGGTTCAACCCATGGTACCACAAAAAAAAAAAAAATTGCAAGGCACTAATAAAAGTAAACAAGAATGACCGCCAGAGTGTTCTGTGTTGCAGCCGCTCGCAGTGGCCGCCCGTGCAGAGGGGACCTCCACAGACTGGATGGCTGGTGCACAGCAGACAAGTTAGGAGGACAGTGACAGTTGGGGAGGGGGAGAGCCCTGCGATTATTCCAGGCAATCGGCTTCACAGATTTGTACCTCGAACCCATTCTGAAAATGTCAAAAGCAATCCCATCGATTCGCTTCTGGCTAGGACACTGGGAGAATCAATATTTGGAATAGAAGAGGGGGCTAGTTAAATAAATGATGTGCTTATACTCATATGGCATTTTAAGAAGGAGCTCAAAATGCATCTAGGCTGGGATTCTAGGAAGCCGCTTGTCATACCGATGAAATACAAAGGGGAAACTTCCTTCTGGAATGGATGTGGACATCCTTTTGGCGGAGGCAGAGAGGCTGTCTGGCGGCCTCAGTGACCAGCGGCACCTCTCTGGCCAGTTGGTCTTCGATGTGAACACGAGTGGTCGGAAGCAAAACGGCTTTGGAAGTTCAATGTTACGTAAAGGCAAAGATTACCTTGTGGAAAGGTAAACTTTATGTAAAGCAACAGCGGCCTTAGGAGTCCTGTTCCGGAATCTAAACGGGCCTCAATTATCAGAACAGTTCACCTGGACTCTCTCATGGCGGCGCTGGCTGTCGGAAGCTTTGGCAAGGGCTTGTCTTTGGGATGTGACACCAAGAAGTCCATGCTGCTCACGCACACGATTCCAGCTGTGTGTTTCCCTACCCCTGTGGAATCTGCAAACAGGGATAGCACACCTGCTTCTGTGTGTGTGTGTGTGTGTGTGTGTGTGTGTGTTGCTGGGCATTTTTCCCTCCAAGCTATATCCCCAGCTCTTTTTATTTTGAAGCAGAGTCTCGCTAAGTTGCTCAGGCTGGCCTCCAACCTGTGATCCTCCTGTCTCAGCCTTCCAAGTACTGGGATTTCAGGTGCACGCCACCAGCCCGGCTTCCCTGTCCTTTTATCCACATAGCCTCACAGTTTCTCCAGGAGCACAGATTCAGACCTTCCTGGACAAGAAGATGGAATTAGAGGATGTCTGAGGTCATTTAGTTTATCTTCTAGAAAGGTTTTTAAAGATAACTCCTACACTTGCACAGCCAAGTTGGCAGCGCTTCGTCTATCTCTCCTGCCTCCTGGTCTAGGCGTCTAACTCTGAGGCTGTTTCCAGACGGCACCAGGTCATTCTGAGTCTCTCATGGGACAGAGGACCTGGGCTTTTCCTCTGGACAAAAGCCCAGGGATGTTGGTGTTAGAACAACTGATCGACTCAGTTGCCTCAAAAAAAGTACAAATTCCAGAGTAGGAAGGGACGGAGCGAAACCTGGCTCCGTGGAAGAGCAGGGCTCCTCGTCCATCCTTCTCCCGCCCTTCAGAGCCTACTAGCCGGCGTGAGTCTGAAGACCTGACAATAGTCCACAGTCCTTGAAGAGACCTTAACCCCCTTGGCTCAGTAATTCTTCACTTCTGAGGACCTGGACCTGAGTTTTCATGTCTGAGCAAATAAACTGTACTCCCGCTTCTTTTCATGAACCTGAAAAGCATCTCTAAACAGATTCTAATTCCAGATGGCCACAACAGAACCCGGGCACGCCGGGGCACCGTGGAAACAAACCCACTGATTACCAGCCCCAAACTGAATTGAGCACGAGGAATGACCCGGGGCACATGGTCCTCAGGCTACGGGAAGTTATTTAAATTTTCATGGCCAATTGCCTCATAAATTAGAGACTTCCTTAAGTAGGGGACCTTCTGATGAGATCATAAAGTATGCATCGAATACTTTATTTATGATATAACTAAAACACTGCAAATACATAGCTGTAGTTGTGCAAAAAAAGGGGGAGCATCAAAATGCCTGTTAAAACACCTTATGAGCCGGGTGTGGTGGTGCATGCTTGTAATCCCAGTACTTGGGAGGCTGAGACAGGAGGATCGCAGGTTCGAGACCAGTCTCAGCAAGTAGTGAGGCTCTTATCAACCTAGCGAGACCCTGTTTCAAAATAAAAATAAAATAGGGCTGGGGGTGTAGTTCGGAGGTAGAATGCCCCGGGTTCAATCTCCAGTACCACACATACACACACACACAAAACATTTTATGTTGGGTTTTGTGTCATGGAGAAAAGGGCCCTTGATGGCCTGCAGAATGAGTTTTCTGGGCACTCTAGTTGGGATGAAGAACTAAATTTCTTAAAGAAACCCGATAATTATTAAGTTAATCATAGCGGAAAAAAAAGGAATAAAAACCTAGGATGGGAAAACCCCTGTGTCTGTAACCTAGCGATGTTAATGATCAGTCATTCAACATAGAAAATCGAGTTGAACTTTACAAATCAAAATGGCGCTGGAGTTTCTTCATGCATAGATACAGCGATGACACCCACGCCCACTTCTATCCACACAGCATCATTTGGAAATCACAAAGAGGTCTTTTCCTTTGCCTTATCTGAAATTTCCTGCGGGTAAAGGCTTCATAGAAAGGTTATAACTGAGCTGGGCCTTAAAGGGTTATCGGGAACAAAAAAAGGGACACTTCTTTAAAAAACAATTATTTCTTTGTCCTTCAAAATCATATACTTTTTTTTTTTTTTTTTTTTTTTTTGCGGTACCAGGGATTGCTACGCCCCCAGCCCTATTTTTTATACTTTATTTTGAAACTGGGTCTCACGAAGTTGCGGAGGGCCTCACTAAGGAGAGAGAGAGAGAGACAGAGACAGAGACAGAGAGCTGAGGCTGGCCGCGAACCCGGATCCTCCGGTCTCCGCCTCCCAAAGTACTGGGATTACAAGCGTGCGCCACCACGCCCGGCCAATATACTTTCTATTGATTTGTCTTTAAGGACTACACTGTCCATTTTCTCTATTATATAAATTCTGCTATTGAGTATGTTATATTTGTACAAATATTATATGTTTTACTTCAAAAAATTTTAAATTTTTATAGTTTCTATTTCTCTCCTGGAAAAAAAACCTACCTTGCCATTCATTTAAAAAATACATACGTTTACCTCTTGGACCACAGTTATAACTACTGACGTAAAGTCTCAATCATTCTAATAGCTGGGTCACCTCAGTACTGGGATCCATTGATTGGATTACATTTTACCTTGAGCATCGGTCATATTTTCTTGTTTTTTTCTATGTTGCATTTTTGAACATATAATGGATATTTTCATTGCTGTTTTAATATTCTAGATTGAAATTTTCTGGAGAAGGTTAAATTTCTATTGTTGTTTTATCCAACTTGGTTAGGTTTAGACTTCTTTTTTTTTTTTTCCACAGTACTGGGGATTGAACCCAGGGGCATTCTACCTCCAAGCTCCATCCCAAGCCCCATTTTTTATTCTTTATTTTAAAACAGGGTCTCACTAAGTTTCAGAGGGCCTCACTAAGTAGCTGAGGCTGGCCGCGAACCTGCGATCCTCCTGTTTCAGCCTCCCAAGTACTGGGATTACAAGCATGCGCCACCACGCCCAGCTTTATTTTTTATTTTGAAACAGGGTCTCACTAAGTTGCAGAGGACTTCACTAGGTAGCTGAGGCTGGCCGCGAACCTGCGATCCTCCTGTCTCAGCCTCCCAAGTACTGGGATTATAAGCGTGCGCCACCACGCCCGGCTACTTACTGTTTCCAACATCTGCATAGGCTTTTTCTCATCCATTGTTACTGTTTCTCTTTTACAGCAACAGAAATGTCAAGGAACTCCAACAAAGAAAACCAAATCGAAAAAACCAGATCCCCTCAAAGGCCAGAAGGTGATTGCGAGGTGTGATGAAAATGGATTTTATTTTCCAGGTAGGTTTTCTTTTAAGTTTTGTGAGGCTCCTGTGTTAAGTGACTTGGTATTGGGGACCAGAGGTCCCTGATTCTCTTCTAGGGAGACCTGCGTTTACCCTAGAATACTGACGACATCTGAGCTAGACTAAGGGATTCTACTTCTCAAATGAAGCGATGGGTTTTCTCCCCATATTTGAGGGGGTAAAATATCCAGGAAAAAATGCATTTAAGCTTTCATTTTCTTAGTGAACAAAATTTTTTTTTCAGTACCGGGGATTGAAGCCAGGGGCATTCCACCTCCGAGCTACACCCCAGCCCTATTTTTTACTCTTTATTTTGAAACAGGGTCTCACTAAGTGGCGGAGGGCCTCACTAAGTAGCTGAGGCTGGCTGCGAACCTGCAATCCTCCTGTCTCAGCCTCCCAAGTACTGGGACTATAAGCACGTGCCACCACGCCCGGCTTATAAATTATATATAATATTGGGCTGGGAATGCAGCTCAGTTGGCTCAGTGGTAGAGCGCCTGCCTAGCATGTGCAAGGCCTTAGGTTTAATCCCCAGTACCACACAAATAAGTGTGTGTGTGTGTTATCATCAAAGACAATATAATATATATCACATATATTATATATTACATATATAATATTATATTTTATATCTTATATATTATATATGTATATTACTTTGATTATAACTAAAAGATAAACGTCTAGCTTCTTTTACTTCTTTCCTTCTTGGTTGCACATTTCAGGGACGCCTGGGGTATTTCCAACCTAGTTACCTTTTCATTGTCCTAGTACCAGAAGGGAAGCCGATTTGAGTGGGCATGTGTAGTTTCTTTTTACCTCCACAGTTCCATACCACCTGTTCTCTATCATTTGAGAAGGGGGCAGGGCTGAGAGGCGGAGGGGAGGAAATTGATGGCGGGAGGTGTCCTGGCTGGGCATCTTGCTCTGGAAGCTGTGTTCCCACTGCGGGCGGCTGTGTTGCTGCGGGACGAGCTGCCTGCCTGCCTGTGGCTTCTCCTTTCTGGGTGCTGGAGACCCCAGTAGGCATCAGACAATATCCGATATAATTTCGTACAGAAATCCGAGGGATGCACGAATTTAAACCGGCCAAGCATTGCGACTCGGGGCAGACCGCAGGACGGGGTAAGCCTCAGCGAGCAGGCGTCCCTGTGCTTACGTGCCGTGTCTCCTTCCATTCCTTCCAGGGGTTGTGAAGAAGTGTTTGAGCCCCACCCAGGCTCTGGTGGTCTTCAGGTACGGAGACACCAAGGTGGTGTCCACCTCCTTCATCACTCCTGTAGGGGGCGCCATGCCCTGCCCGCTGCTGCAGGTACCTGCTCCACAGTCTGTTCTTGGGGCCCCTTCTCACCCTCCGTGGGCTTTGGGGTAACAGGGAACAGAAAGGCACTGTTGGACCCTTTGCTGGACCAGGAGCTTGTGTCGGGGAAGGAAGAGCAGTTTCTGGACCCTGTCCCCTTGCAATTTCTTTGCTCCTGACTGTCACCTGTCGGTTCCCTGTCTGCGGCTCGGCTCACAACCGTGCAGATTGGCCGACATCGCAGCTTACGTCACTTTACAAGACAGTAGATGGTTGCTGTGGCTGCTGGTGCTCTTCATACTTGAACTGCAAAAGATCGCATGCTATTATATCTAGTAACAAGGACGGAGGTGGCGCCGTCCTTGACGTCATAGTCAGTTGAGGTCAGACCGCAAGGCCGTAACGCACCCTTACCTCAAGCGTGCGTTCCACGTTAATATGTGCTCATCTGCACCTAGGTTCATAAATGCTGCACTCCGGCTGGCACCGAGGCCGGGGAGTAGAGGAAGGCCTTGCAGAGCGCGCCTGCATGGCATGAGCCAGGAGGCAAGGGGCCCGAGAGAATCGGGGAGGTGGCTTTGCCTGTCCCCTTGCCCCGGCCAGACCATGGCAGGATGTGGTTTTCAGAACTTTTACCATCGTGCTGGCTGTCCCTTGGACCCTTCTCAGTTGCCCAAGTCCTACCAAGACAGGGCTTCCCCAAACTGGTCATAAAATTTCAGGCATAGCCTGACGAACGAGTCCAGAGAATACTGGAACTCTTTCTCACTGGAGGGGGGTAAAAATGAGTATTTGAATTTTTTTTTAGCATCAGTACTTGCCAATCCTCTTGGTGCTGTTCTGAAACAAGCTCGTGTTAACATTTCTCTGAGCCGGGCGGGTGGCGCATGCTCGTAATCCCAGTACTTGGGAGTCTGAGACCGGAGGATCTGGGTTTGCGGCTAGCCTCAGCTACTTAGTGAGGCCCTCCGCAACTTAGTGAGACCCGGTTTCAAAATAAAGAATAAAAAAATAGGGCTGGGGTGTAGCTCGGAGGTAGAATGCCCCTGGGTTCAATCCCTAGTACCGCAAAAAAAAAAAATTCTCTGAGATCGATAAGCCAGATATTTGCTATGATGTATGTCTCTGCAGGTTGGAGATTATGTATTTGCAAAAATCGTGACACCCAAAGGTTTTGACTTCTACGTCCCCGCCATTGTCATAGCACTTCCAAGTCAGGACACCGCTTCCGAAAAGTTCTACACAGTTCTGAAGTGTAACAACCGGAGAGTAAGTAGACTTTCATTTGATTTATTATTTATTGTTTGTTTATTTTGGCACTCACATCGAACCCAGGAACATTCTACTCCAAACTACCCTGCCAGCCCTTTTTAATGTATTTTTTTTTTTTTTTTTGGTCTTGAAACAGGATCTCCCTAAGTAGCTGAGGCTGGCCGCGAACCCGGATCCTCTGGTCTCAGCCTCCCAAGTACTGGGATTACAGGCGTGCGCCACCACGCCCGGCAGTAGACTTCATTCAGAAAAGAACTTTCCCAGACGCAGAAAGTAGCCTTACCCTGGGCAGTGCCTCACTCTTTCCTAGCTCAGCCAGAAGTTTCAAAGAATGATTTCCCCAGCCCTGTCTGCCTCGCCCTGCCCATACCCCCCCTGTGCCCATACACAGAATCCCCTGTGGTTGGATTCTGCCCACTCTGCCACGCACACTCTGTCCCCAGGTCATGACCTCCCCACTCCTGTGTTAGACATTTGACAGCTGGAAGGACTCACTCCAAGTTCTTGTGGTCTCTCCTCCTCCTCCTGGTCCTCCTTCTCCTCCTCTTCCTCCCCGTTCTCCCTCCCTCCCTCCCTCCTTCGCTCCCTCTCTCCCATTCCTGCCTCCTGCTCCTCTGCAAGCCCTACAGCTTGTACTCCTGGGCCCCTCCCAGCCTTGTCCTCTGCCACCTCATGGCCTACCTCTGGGATGAGCCTCCACCCTTGGACACCTCCTCTGGACCAGGGGTGGCAGCACCTACTCCCACCCTGAGCTCTAACCCTGCATCTCTAGCGGGGTTCTACTGGACAGCTTCCTCCCAGTGAGCCACAGGCGCCCCAAAGTCCAGGAGTGAAAGGCGAAGCCTTCCCCCTCCCATGTTCCCTCTATCAGGAGAACCAACAGCTGCTTTCCCATCTCATCCGGCCTGGGGAAGGCCCCCAGGGCTGGCAGGTTTGGGGCAGGAAGGGGGCACGGGGTGAAGTGGAGCGGGCGGAAGGAGCCCAGGCTCTGCGGCTCCCTGGCCTCTCTCCTCGTTGCTGGTTGTCCACCAGGGCAGGCCGTTTCACCTTTCTGAGCCTGCACCACCACACAAGAATAGGCGTGTTACCTGTCTGTCTGTCGGGCTGTGTGTCTCTTGCGGGTGGTCCTAGGCTTCCGTAGGGTAGATCTGCTCGTGTCTGATGCTCGGGTCCAGGGACCAGGGGCTGCCAGGGTCAGTAGCATTGACTGTTTCCTGCTGCTCCCCCACAGCCAGTGAGTGGGAGGGGTTCAGTGAACTCTGCCATCAAGATGGACAGACGTCTGTTAAGTGTCTGTGTCTTCAATTGGTCCTTTGACTCTTTCATTCATTTGTGAAGGTTCTCTGTGTCTCCTGGGTAGTAATTCTTGGTAATATATACTGCCAATATTCTTTTCCCAGTCTGTTGCTTGTCTTTTAATTTGGGGATCTCTGTTTATAGAGGAGTTTTTAAAAAAAAATTTTTTTTTTTTGCGGTACCGGGGATTGAACCCAGGGGCGTTCTACCTCCACGCTACACCCCCGGCCCTGTTCTCTATACTTTATTTTGAAACTGGGTCTCACGAAGTTGCGGAGGGCCTAAGTAGAGAGAGAGAGAGACAGGGAGAGAGAGAGGGAGAGAGAGAGAGAGAGAGAGAGAGAGAGCTGAGGCTGGCCGCGAACCCAGATCCTCCGGTCTCCGCCTCCCAAAGTACTGGGATTACAAGCGTGCACCACCACGCCCGACTAGGAGTTTAAAATTTTAATATGGTCAAATTTACCCATCTTCTCTTTTAATGAATTGCCTTCTCTTTGTCTTGTTTAAAAAATCCTTCCTTAAACAGGGTATGGTGGCGCACGCCTATAATCCCAGTACTTGGGAGGCTGAGACAGGAGGATCACAGGTTCAAAGCCAGCCTCGGCAACTTAGTGAGGTTCTCAGTAACCTAGTGAGACCCTGTTTCAAAATAAAAAGTAAAAAGGGGTAGGGGTGTAGCATGGAGGTATGCCCCTATGTTCAATCCCCAGTATGAAAGAAGGAAAGAAGGAAGGGAGGGAGGGAGGGAGGGAGGGAGGGAGGGAAGGGAGGGAAGGAGGAAGAAGTGTGTTTGTGTGTGTGTGTGTGTGTGTGTGTGTGTGCACGCATGCATGTGTATGCACAGTTTCTGTGGTACACATGACAATTGGTCCAGAATATGGAGAAATGACAGGGCAGACTGGACAATGACTTTAGTCAGCAAGTCATTATCAAGCAAGTCTCTGCATTGACACCTGCTCTCTCAAGTGTCCCCCGAGTAGAATAATGACTAGTCGCTATTGTAATGGGCTGTGCTGGAATGAAATTGCTTCTTAACTGTGGACTTCTCTGATTGGAGTGAACTCTTTGGGGATTGTTACAGGAATTCTGCCCTCGGAGCGCACTTATAAAGATCAGCCAAAACAAGTATGCTCTGTCTTGCTCTCATATAAAGTCGCCACCAATTCAGGAGGATCCCAGAGCGTAAGTGTCCCGACTCTTGTCCCTTGACTATTAACTTACCTCCGTGCGCCTTTACCCTGTTTCAGCACTGAAACCCACGACCTCTAAACATTCGGGGAGATCAGCAGAGGTGGAGGACGTCCTACCGAAATGTAGTTCTGTAGTTCTGGGACTATTATCCCCCGACATCATAACTGATAACTTTTATCTGTTATCAGTTCCCCCACATGGTCCGAATCTCAAATTCAACATCACTGGCCCTTCCCATGGGAGGAAGGCCAAGATGGAGAGCTGAGAAATCCCCAGGGGGCTGGATGGACATCTCTGTAGACATAGCAGCTGCCAAGCCCAGGGTGCCCCTGATCTCTCTCTCTCTCTCTCTCTCTCTCTAGGAAGGACACAGAGGACAAGAACTCAACATTCCTACTCTGGCCACTGAAAGATGCTGACACTGGGGACTCAAAAGAACCCAAAAAGGACCACCATAGAAAGAGGAAACAGAAATCCACCAAGAGGTCGCCCCTCCAGGAAACTGTGTCCTCAGACTCGGCCAGCTCTTCCCATGGCTCCAGGTCCCAAGAGTCCCTCCCCAAGACACACCCCGCGCCCAGGGAGGGGGGCGGGGGGACGACGCTGTGCGTGTCCGGAACACTTTGAAATCTCTGTCAAGAATAGTGCAGATGAGATCATTCCTAGTGTCCGGGCCAGTGTAGATCCCAGCACGGCAAAAATCTCTGACCCTCTTAAATTACGCTGACATCTGCTTCCCCAGAGAAGGCCCTGCGGCCTAGGACTCACCCGCCAGGCCACCACGGCCACCCCTCCACCTCGAGCAGACCTGCCCGGGGCTGAGGACCTTCCATGAGCACCTCAAAGCACCCAGTGGCATCCAAGAGCCACGGCTCCTCCAGGGCTGTGCCGACCTCAGCCGCTCCACAGTGGAGTGCACCCCTCTGCTGAGGCCCCCCACTCCGCCTGCGCCTCCCCTGCTCCCCGCACCCCCACCTGAGCTCATGGGATCCCCCTTTTCCTGCCCTTTTGCCCTATTACCCCCCATCGTCACAGAACCCTTCTCAATATTCGGATATACTATAGCTCACACCCGAAGGTTCTAACCCGACAGATTATCGCCATAGGATTTCCAGATCTCTCTGGAAGTCAGTGTGCCTGAGGTCTAAGCCTGCAGTCTTGTTTTAAATTGATTACCCTATTCAAATTATGAATTTTGTCACTCAGTATGAGGACCGAGTTTTACACCCGATAGCTTGTCTGTGGTCCAGATTGTTTTCTGAACATTTGTGTCGAGCCCTTCCTAATTATTTTTGTCTGTAGTCTGTTGTAGGTCCCTCTAATTGAATGCAGAGCCAGAATAAAAACTCTTGCGTTGGAGATGATGGAAACCTGCTGGGCTGTTCATTTGCTGCTGTTTTCTTTGAACACAGTTTGGCAGTACCGTACGAAAGCATTCAGTTCTGTTCACTAATTTCAAAGCGGAAATAGCTCTCCCCAATTCCCTTTTTTCCTAGGTGGTAATAGCCCCAGGGCTAAAGAAAACACAGAGGTAGGGATTGTTAGTAAGAAGACTAGTGGGAGATTTTTGCAAATAGAAAAGATAGGGCAGAGTTCTGATACTCCAGACACTTTCCACCTAATTAAAGGTGGTGTTCACACTCCTGAGAGCTAGGTGTCACCAGAGTAATAGTGACAAATCAAGGGAGGGATCCACTTCCAAGTCCACACAAGGGAGGACAGATCTTTCTTTCCAGCAAGAAGGTTCTGGAACAGTTCTCTACTGACGAGAGCTGTGTCCTGGGAGGAGGATGTGAAGGATGCAGGGTTCTTATTTTCTGTAGCAGAGAACAGGTGGGGTAGGAAGGACACCGTTCATCCAGCCTGTTGCTCATTCACGCACGCACATAAGAGCCGGCATGAGCTGGGCGTGGTGGCGCACACTTGTAATCCCAATACTTGGGAGGCTGAGACCGGAGGATCCGGGTTCGCAGCCAGCCTCAGCTACTTAGTGAGGTCCTCTGCAACTTAGTGAGACCCTGTTTCAAAATAAAGAATAAAAACAGGGCTGGGGGTGTAGCTCGGAGGTAGAATGCCCCTGGGTTCAATCCCCAATACCGCAAAGAAAAAAAAAAAAGCAAGACCAGGAGAGATCACTGTTTCCAAATACCTGTATCCCTGAACAAAGCTCAGGAATACTTAGAGGAATACAAAATGACCCAGCAGGGTAGAATTCACAAGGTCTGACATCCAGTCATAGGCTGGCCTAGTGACAGGCGTGTGGAGGAGCAGGAGAACCCAGGGAACGAGGAGAAATCGGCAGGCAGCAACTCAGAAACACGGAGCATGTGGTGAAGAGCCCCAGACAGCGCAACTGGCATAGATAGAAGAGGTATTCGTGCTGGGCATGGTGGCGCAGGCCTGTAATCCTCCCAGTACTTGGGAGGCTGAGACAGGAGGATCACAGCTTCAAGGGTAGCTTTAGCAACGTAGCAAGACTCTCAGCAACCTAGTGAGAGCTTGTTTCAAAATAAAAAAGGCTTGGGGTGTAGCTCAAAGGTAAAATGCTCTGGGTTCAGTCCCCAGTACCACACACACACAAATATCCTCTTTAAAGACTACTGGCTTTAAGTAGTAATGATTCTGGTGCATTAATGCATCCCCGTCTGTCCTGGACAAGTGCCGCCGTGTGCTGCCCTGGGGTGTTTGCGTGTTTGATTTTTCACTGAATAAACCTGCAATTTTAGTGCACATAAGAAGTAACCAAAGGAGTTCAGTCTGAAAAGAAACAATGATAAGAGCTATGTATCCAGATCGTATGGCCTTCCGACACAATTGGCCTGAATCACACGCCGGGGCAGAAGCATGGGGATGGAGTGATTGAACGCCACAGGAGAACCCTGTGCATGGGGACTGGGAGTCCTTGAAAGAGAGAGAGGCGCCCCCTAGAGGGCGGGAACAGATATCCAAGGAGAGACTAGGTGACCAACTCAGTGGTGTCAGGCATGGCAGCGCACGTTTGTAATCCTAGCTGCTCAGGAGGCTGAGGCAGGAGGTTCACAAGTTCAAGGCCAACCTGGGAAATTTAGCAAGACCCTATCTCAAAATAAAAAGGGCTGGGGATGTAGCTCCGTGGTAGAGCGCTTGCATAGCATGCATAAGACTCGGGTTTAATACCTTGTAATGCAAAAGAAAGAAGGGAGGAAGGGAGGGAGGGGGCAGGAAGGGAAGGGAAGAAAAGAAAAAACCGATCAAATGACTAGTCACCTGCATTGCCTCTACATCTTACTCAGCTCCAGGGTCATTGGCCTAGCCCATTACCAACTCAGAGCAGTTCTACATAGAGGAAAATCTTTCCTTGTAAAAGGGAGGGGGTGGTTGTAGCAAATACAAATTAGACAAAAGAATTTACTTAGAGGAGTAGGAATTGGAAAAGAAGTAAAAGTGTATTTGCACAGGATAAAAGAATATGCCTAACTCAAGAGAATCCATAATGCTAATCCAAACTATAAAAGAAGTCAGGCGCACACCTGTAATCCCGGTACTGAGACAGGAGGATCGCAGGTTCGTGGCCAGCCTCAGCAATTTAGCGAGGCCCTTGGCAACTTAGTGAGACCCTGTTTCAAAATAAAAGATAAAATAGGGCTGGGGTGCAGCTCAGAGGCAGAATGCCCCTGTGTTTAATCCCCAGCACCACAAATAAATAAATAAATAAATAAATAAATAGTAAATATAGGGCTTGGGGTGTAGCTTGGAGGTAGAATGCTCCAGTACCAAAAAAAAAAGTAGACACCACATACACCATATATTTAGTGGAATTGTGCATTTCTAGGCTTTTGATGAAATGAACAACTCTTGGGGAAATGTTTGCAAGTCACTAGAAAAAAATATCAGAACTCAAAAAGGCAAGCAGATGGGGCGAAATGTTTTCACAAAATCAACCAGACAAAACGTCTCTGTCAGTACTACACAAAAAGCTCATGAAAATTGAAAAGAGAAACTTCAAATTTTTCATGTAAATGGGCAAAGGACATGAATAGACAATTCACAAAGAGGAAACACAAGTAATAAAGCGTTCAACTTTACTACCTCGTATTGAGATGCAAATAAAGCTGTAATGGGGTGCAGTTTATGCATTAAACTTGAGCAATAAAATAGATGCTGAAAAAACCATACAGTGGAAATGATAAATGATTGCTTTTCATAGAATTGCTAGAACCTCTCTTGAATTCAGATTTTCTTATCCCTGGAGTGACCCTACTTCTGAGATTATAACCCAAGAAAATAACCACAAAAAAATAGGAGAACATTCTGTTTCTGGTAGGCAGCTAAAGGAGCGAAAATAAGAACTACCTTAAACATACATTTAAATATTCAACAATAGCCAGGTGTGGTGGCATACACCTGAGAAAAATCTTGCAACAGTCCTCAAACATAAAAAGCATTAGAGCAAGCCAGGCAATGTGGCGCACGCCTGTAATCCCAGTACTTGGGAGGCTCAGACAGGCAGATCACAGGTTCGTGGCCAGCCTCAGCAACTTAGACCCTCAGCAACTTAGTGAGACCCTGTTTCAAAATAAAAAGGACTGGGGGTGTAGCTCAGAGGTAGAATGCCCTACGTTCAGTCCTCAGTCACACACACACACACACACACACACACACACACACACACAATTGTATAAATCGAGTTAATCAATGTGTCAATTAATGTGATTGACACATTGTTAACAATGTAATTCATCTGGCCATGATAATGGCCAGTGATAAGTGATTTGATCATGATCAAAACTCATTGGAAACTAATGCAGAATGATAGTCTATATCTCGGGATATAATACCTAGTTAAAAGAATAACAAAATTATATTTACAATACTGTGATTATCACTGTAGAAGAGAATGATATGTATATGTGCAGAAAAATTAGAAAGTGCCGGGCGTGGTGGCGCACGCTTGTAATCCCAGTACTTTGGGAGGCGGAGACTGGAGGATCCGGGTTCGTGGCCAGCCTCAGCTCTCTCTCTCTCTCTCTCTCCCTGTCTTTCTCTCTCTCTACTTAGTGAGGCCCTCCGCAACTTCATGAGACCCGGTTTCAAAATAAAAGTATAAAAAATAGGGCCGGGGGTGTAG
>PVJS01001796.1:9707-42161 GCA_004027185.1 Glis glis
CTAATTTATTATTGGTAGAGACACCTGTCTATGAGTACGGAAGGAGGTCCTGAGGTCACTTCCCCCTGAGGAATTCGCCAGCGCCATCTTTGCCATTAATATGCTAAATTACTGCCACGTGGGAGAGGCCCAGTACTACAGAGCAGGCTACTGCCAGTCCACCAGGCCCTTTCATGGCACTGGGTAGAGGGCCCAGCATTTCTCAAACAATCAGAACTTGCATGCTCCAAAAAAATCTTTATTCCTAACATTAGAATGTTAAATTGCTTATATCTTATCTCTACTTCATTTAATTTTTAAAATTAAACTCTGTTAGTTTAGACTAGTTTTATATTTGCAGAAAAGCTGCAGATAGTGGAGTCCCCATATGCTTTGCACCCAGTTTCCCCTATTATTAGCATCCTGTATTACTATAGTACATTTGATCATAACTAATGAAGCGATATTAATACATCAATGTTAACTAAAGTCCATATTGGATTCATATTTCCTTAGTTTTTACCTAATATAATTTTGGGAAGGATCCTATTCAAGATATTATACTGCATTTAATTGTCATGTCTCATTAGTGTCCCTTAGTTGTGACAGTTTCTCAGACTTGATAATTTTGACGACCTTGACAATGTCCCTCAGTTAGAATTTTTCTGACGTTTCTCTCATGATCAGACTGGACTCATGGGTTTTGGGGAGAAAGACCACAGAGGTGAAGTACTCTCTTCACCACATCATCGGAAGGGGACGCACTATCAGCAGGACTTTCATCACTGTTGCTGTTGACCTTACTACCTGGCTAAGGTACTGTTTGTCAGGTGTCTCCACCATAAAGTTACTCCTTATTCTCACCCTCCTTTCTGAGGTTGTTGGAAGAAAATCACTTTGCACAGCCCTACGACAGGTGTGGGGAGATGGAAGTCATTTTCAAGTCACCATAAACTGAATTTTAGAGTGAAAGGTCCTCAATATTTAGCATAGCCTTGAAACTGTTGGTGAGTTTTGCAACAAACGGTCATGTAAGTTTTTACTCATCTGAAATAAAATTACTGGGGGAAAAGAGAAGGGCTATGCCTAGTCCCTCCCCTTTAATGTTTTTTTCCTCCCTTCTCTTGGGAGGAGTTGTAGGGTGCGTGTGTACTTAAGAAGTGCAAAACAATGATCCCCACCCCAAATCCACCTCCATGGACTAGTAAAATAATGTATTACTTTAAGGGAGGAAGAAAACTTGCTTCTTCTTAACTGCTTTAGCAAAGTCTTGGCGAGATCTGGATCTATAACATTTTTTTTCTTTTCACTATTTAAGGAATTTTTTATTAAAGCAAGAATTTTATAATCCAAATTATGTTTCCTTGCTCAGTTGTCAATTCTGTTTCTTAAAAGAGAACTGACATTCTCAACAGCACTTTCTAAGTTTTCCTATGTGAGGGTGCATGTTCACATTGAGCAGTTTCTGTGTTGTAGCACCCTCGTAATTTCCTTCTGTCTCTACCCTCATAGGGACAACAAATTCCTCAAGTGTGCATGTTCATGGCAAAACAGAACATTTCAGCCCTTTATCTTATTTCATAAAATTACAGGAGTAATGAGTTTGTTATAATGAAAAATTAAAACAATCCAGAAATATACCTAATGTAAAAAGTGAAGCCTCCTTGGATCTACCTATGCTAGAATTTACTCTATTATTAAATGTTTTTTTTTTTTACTTTCTATCAAAGATGGCAGTGTTATTTTGTTAAACATATTCTAATATAACATAGTATATAGAAATTAAATGGAAAAATATTTGTATAAAATCTGACTTAGACTTTTGATTTGTTACTTATTTAAGTAAATGTTTATTGAACACCAATTCTGTGGTGGGTGCTGGGCACAGTGGGGTATAAATGATGTAAAAGCAAATTGTCGGCCCTCAAAGGAGCTTACGATCCAGAGGGATGGACTTCCATAAGCAGCAAAGAAGTGAACAAATGTCTCTTCATCCAAGCACGTTTGTCACACACGGAACCTTAAAAAACTAATTTTTGCTTTGCTAATAAGATTATGTACTACTCAGAATATATTTATTAACATATTTAGTTTATTTTTTCTGGAACAATATTAAAAGCTCTAGAGTTAATTTTCAAAGCAACTGTGAACTGATACTGTTTAACTATATAACATATTTTCACTATTTATTTGAAACTCTACATAATAATTTTTTTTTCAGTATTGGGGATTGAATCCAGGGGCATTCTACCTCTGAGCTACACTTTCATCCATTTTTATTTTTTGTTTTGAAACAGTGTTCCACTAGGTTTCTGAGAGTCTTGCTATGTTGCCGAGGCTGCCCTTGAACCTGGGATCCTCCTGTCTCAGCCTCCCAACTACTGGGATTACAGGTGTGTGCTACCACAGCTGGTTTGTGTGTGTGTGTGTGTGTGTGTGTGTGTGTGTGTGTGTGTGTGTGCTTGTTTTTTAAAAGATGATGAGAAAAAGATGTTATCCATTGATCATGCCAAGAAGAGAAGATGCAGGATCTAATGTCCTAATCTTTACCAGTATATTCAGTACACCACATTTAATTCTTTTGATGATGGAAGAATTTCTGGGCAATAAGTTTGGTGCCTAAACGAATCTAATATCCTCTTATATATCATGATACAAGAAAATATTTCCCTGGCAACAATTGCTCATTCACTAAACATGACTTAATTTTATTGTGAATCATTTATGATTAAATTGGGTTTGAAGTATGGTATCAAGAAACTCTTTTTTTGGGGGGAGTGATTTTATTTTAATACTTTTATTGGTGCATTATAGTCTCACATTATAATATATCAAGAAATTCTAAAAAACAAAAAATAACCTTTGGGCTGAGAATATAGCTCAGAGATAGAATAATTGCCTATCATGTGGAAGGCCCTGGGTTCCATCTCCACAACCTTGAAAAAAATCTTATAGAATTTATTTCCATTTACTTACAGACTCTTCAGTATACATTAAGACTATTTCATGAGTGCAGTCTTTAGTACATATAGACTTTTACATTATTTTTAACTTTATGTTGCATAAACATGTTTCCATGTCCACCCATCACACTTCTCGTTTTCATGGTTGCCTAAAATTCTATACCGTTGCTTTTTTATTATTCAGTTAGCCTCTATTGTAGGAAATCTAGATTCCTTCCAGATTTAGGGAGTATAATGCCACTCTAAGCACATCTCTTTATTTAGAGAAGCTTCCCAAAAATATTTTCTACTCTTGAATGATTTCCCTACTGTATGTTTCCCTAAATAGAATTATTATATTGTCTGGCATTTGATATGCACTAAGTTGTTCTCCAAAAGAGATGCTGCCAGTTGATGAGGCCTAGAATGATGAATGGGTGAGCGTCTTGTTCCGAAGCCCTGCCAACGCCATGATCATGAATTCCATTAGTGCTAGGCAACAAAACTCAGATTTATTTCTTATTTTTCTGATAAATCTTGGAGTTATTTGGAAACTTCTCTTTACTAACACAAGACACGATGTATGACATCAATTCATACATCATGCTGCTAAGGTCACGACTATATTCACAGGAAGCAGAAACCCACTGCAGGCTGCTCAGAACCTCCATTTATACTAACCCCGTTATTCCCCTCCTCTCCCTTCCTCCCTCCTTCTCTCCCTCTCTTCTTTTTTCTTTTCTTTTCTTTTTGTTTTTTGGTATTAGGGATTGAACCTAGGGGCCTTCTACCTCTGAGCTACACCCCCAGACCCTTTTTTTTTTTATTTTGAAACAGGGTCTTGCTAATTTGCTGAGGCTGGCCTCGAATTTGCGATTCTCCTGTCTTAGTCTCCTTAGTACTGGGATTACAGGTATTAGTCATTGAACCTGTTCCTACTATAGATTTATATTAATTCTTGGTTGCCTAAAATTCTATACCATCGCTTTTTTATTATTCAGTTAGCCTCTATTGTTGGAAATCTAGATTCCTTCCAGATTTAGAAAGTATAATGCCACTCTATTAATTCTTATTTATAAGACTCCTTCTCAAACTGAAACAGGACCAACAATGGTAGAAATCCAATAGAGCTCCAGAGTCATACCACCTCAAATGGACTTTGGTTCCCTAAAAGTAGCTTATAATTTCTTGATTTTCTACAGGAAGTGGAGAGGATGGCGCCATCTTGCCTCCCTGGTAAGGAGAAGAGCAAACGATCCTCTTTCAGGGAGATCCCCCTGGGGGCGCTCTCTCCCTCAGGGAGCACACGCGTGGTCACTGCTATTGATGATGAAGAGAATCAGACTAACACAACAGGGAAAACAGCTCCATGGTACATTGTGAGCAAAACAAATTGCTGCATAAAAGATGGACAATATCAGCTCAGATTGCCCAAGACATTCCATTCCTACAAAAATACAAAAAGACTCCCTTTTCAGATGCAGCTTCCAAAAACCAGCTCCAAAGCCCAGTCCTCTAGGTCCTGCAGCCTGAACTTTGACAATTATGTGAAATAAAGGACAAAGAAGGGGTTATCAATAATACTTTATCAATGGGAGTGTGTTCTCTACCTTTCAGTGTGTCCTGAACCCTTGAAATGGCACCATTGTCTTCTTAGATGGAGCTGGCCAGGCGACACCACCCCCCTCCCCGGGAATCTTTGCAGCCTTCCTCAAAAAAAACATTTAAAACAAACAAGCTCCTTTCTCTTCCACAGACAGTACAAGCAATATTAATGGTTATCTACCTGTAAGAAGCACAACAGTCTCATTTTACCTGGCTTGAAAGAGTCCTCTGCACTGTCAAGCCCAATTAACTCGTCTTACTCTCACACAAGAAAGGAAGGTTACTGAAAGGCCACATCTCACTCTGTATCTTGACTTCTCTGGTACAATGGCCTGATCAAAGGCCATCAAAGCATCAGGCCAATAAAGGCAGACCCTCGCTTTTTAGGACACTGGCATTATACCCACATGGGTACTTGCAGGTTCTTACAGAAGGGCTTAGAAACCAACAAGGGTTTCTGGAGGTTGAGAGAGGCCCCAGGCCACTTCCTAATTTTATGACAAGGTTATAAAAAAAGGTAGCGTATTTTAAGTGTCTATGGTTAATAAAGTAATACTGTTAATACAAATGCAATGCAACGTAATTGGGCTTTTCATAAAATAATTACAGGATCTATAAAAAATATTTCAAGTGCACGATAGGCAGTCTGCCACAATGGGACAGAAGCTTATATTTGAATGATGACCATCTTCTATCAATTGTATCTAGGTATTTTTGAGATTTTCTTTGGGGAAAATCACCAAAAGCTTACCTCTGATACTCTGGGTGAATAGGAGGCCTTAGTAAATTGCCACTAGCTCCACCGGCACCACAGAAGTAAGTCCTATCTGTGCATAGTTCAAGCAGCTCACAAAACTCCTAACTTGTCAGCTCTGTGGAGCCCAGGTCAGCACTACCATCCAATGTACCTGCAATGTCTGTTGGTACAATGTCTGCTCTACTCTCAGTGTCTGGTTCTGTTTTATAGAATTCTAATGCTAGAAGGAAATAAACAAAAAACTCATCTATTTATTCTTTTGTTTCTCGGAAAGCTTGACTCAAAAATCTCTGTAGCTTCATTGCTACATATGCGTGCCAGTGAGGTTCTTGCTTCCTCTTAAGAATCATTTTGATGTTTACAAATTTGAATTTTAGAAGCAAAATTAAATGGGACTGGGATTATTTGATTTAAGAAGAAGAGAATTTGGCAGGGTTTCCAGATGTCCCATATGGATGAGGTTCTCTGATAATTCTATTTTTTGTTTTGTTTTATTTTATTTCATTTTTTCTTTTGGTGCTGGGATTGAACCCAGGGCCTCACACATGATAGGCAAACACTCTACCAATGAGTTGTGCCCCCAGCCCTGTTATTCTTTTTCTAAAAGAACTTATGTGTGCCCAGACTCACATACTCATTCATTCATTCATTCATTCACGTTCTCACACTTGTAATGTTGTGTCCAGATTGGACACTATTATAATAGCACTGCTACTAATAGCACTGCTATTAGTATAAATCTTGTCAAAATATGTATCATATTCTCCAGATTTAGATCTGGCAAACCTAGCAAAGATGAATAGTGATCAAGGTCTTTAAGTATCTAAACATTCTCTGGATAAAGTTTACCAGATTTTTTTCTACATTGGTACTAAGAATATAAAAGAATAAGTGATTTAAACTAGGTTAGACCAGGAATACATTCCAGACAGGAGAGCTGCTAAACTTCAGACTGCATTGCCAAGAAAAACTGTGGTTGTATCCTTGGATGGGGTGAGGATCTTAAAAACAAAATGACAATTTTCCTTGATGTAAGTGATTTGATCCTTACTCTAATGTAAAAGAGGAATAAATGAAGAAAAAGCATTCAAGGTCACTCAGAAATTTTAAAGGATTATAAACTACAATTTAAAAAATAAATTTGCTACTCAGAAGGCTGAGGCAGTAGGAACGCAAGTTTGCGGTCAGCCTGGGCAACTTAGTCGGACCCTATCTCGAAACAAAATAAGATGTACTGTAGCTTAGTGGTAAAGTGTTTGCCAAGCATGTGTGAGGCTCTGGGTTCAATCCCCAGAACTGCAATAAATAAATAGATAAAATTTAACTTTCCTGGAATATCTCTAATATGTGTGGGTTCTTTTGGTGGGGGTTGGGGAGCTCACCCCTTCCTCATGATCCCAATTCAACTTGGATAAACCAAGTTATGACTTGAATTTTAAAAGTACACCTGAATGTATCTCTTTTCTTTGAATCAGGTCAGAGTTTGAGTTCTGTTGTCCTGAGGCATTTTGGATATGAAAGTCCAATATTTAGGAAGGAGGGAAAACCAACAAGAGATGAATCTGGGATTATCATGAGCCCCCTTTGGCTGCAGTAAGGAGATTGCAAATGGACATGGTAGAGGTCATCGGAACTTCGCACGGAAGCTCTTGGTATTCCTGAGAGTCTGCACTGTTGGTCCTTCTGAGTGGAGGAAGTCCCTGGTGCACATGATAAAGACAAAGAACATAAAGTTGGGTGGCAGAAGAAGAACACAATACATACTGCCATGATTCTCTGACTTCTTTTCCTTGCTTCTCTCCCAGTTCATAGGCACAGCTTCTATTCCAGAAAAACACCAACACCAAAGTATCAATGTCTATATTTTTTACCAAAAGAGAGTCTCATATCTTAACTAATCAATGTATTTGTTAAGCAAATTGCTTTGAGGATGTCTTTTGGAACCACTATCTACTCTATAGACAGAATTATGCCCCCCCCAAATGTTCAAGTCCTAATCTCTGAAACTTGTGAATATGTTGCCTTCCATGGCAAAGGGAGAATTAAGGTGGCCGATGCTTCCAGAAAGGAATACAGCCTTGCCAATACCTGGATATTAGCCCAGTGAGACCCATGTTTGGATTTGATTCTACAGAACTGTAAGATAATAAAGTTGCATTGTCTTAATCAACAATTTTGTGGTAATTTGTCACTGTAGCTCTAGAAAACAAAACTAATAAATCTACCAGACAATTCCAAATTATATTCCTTATACCACACCAAGTAGTCCACTGAAGGAACAAAACCATAACCATAATTATTTAGTAATTTGTCCATATGTACCCTTCACCCAGGGCAATGAAAACTATTTGTGGTACTCCATTCTTTCACCTCAAAACAGAGACTGATCAACCTCTTGGCAGGGTATACTTGCTCCCCCCAGATCCCCCACACAAGCCTTCCTCAGGGTTCCCTAAATTGGTGACTTTCCTTTTGTCCAGAGCACACATGATAGACGTTCACGTGCATGACACATTTTGTTGGGACTGCACAGAGTTAGGCTCCAATCCCTGGGAATGAGCTGTGATTTTAGTGGAACTCCTACTTGAATTTGGGGGCACAAATGAAACATTTATAGAAATAGCCATTCTAATTTAAAATAAAATACAACTTATGCACAACAAATCCTCAAAACCTGTACTCCAAGACAGAAAGTAAGTGGCAGTTTAGGTCAATTAAGAAGCTGATTTATAGTTGGGTGTGGTAGCCTATTCCTGTAATCCCAGTACTTGGGAGACTGAGACAGGAAGATTGCAGATTTGAGGACAGCCTCAGCAACTTAGGGAGACCCCTAGCAACTTAGCAAAACTCTGTTTCAAAATTTAAAAAATAAATAAAAAGGGCTGGAGGTGTGGCTCAGAGTTTGAATGCCTCTGGGTTCAATCCACAGTACCACTAACAAACAAACAAAAGAATTTTATTTATGTTCTTGTCCTACTAGATGTTTTGCATGTGCAGTTTAAACTAATCAAACTCACTAATATTCAACATCAAACACTGAAGTTTTCTCTGTGAAAAGTATAACTAGTTCATCTATCAAATCATTCTTTAGTTTTTGTTTCTGTAAAACAAGCGTGAAAAATTATAAGAATCTTAAGCTTAACACAAGGAACTGGATGGTGAGGATAAGGATTGGGAATGTAGCTTAGTGACAGAGTGCTTGCCTAGCATGCATTGAGGTTGTAGGTTCAATCCCCAGCACTGCCAAAAGTGGGGAGGTAAAGAATGCTTCTGGGAGAATGGGCTGGGAACACCTTTTATTCTTACTCAGTGCTGCATACTATTAGTTTCTTTAGCACTTTTAGCACCAGGATAGTTAAAGTTTACTACATGTCCAACTGAATTATTACCTTTAATCTATCCACATTACAGATGAGAAAATGAAGCCAGGACAGTGGAAGAAATTGCCCTGGACCATACAGTCAGTACTTGGTGAGAGTACGATTTAAATCCAGGCCTCTGAGACTCTATAGCTCTAGTTTTCAGCCAGGGAACTTTATCATCTCTTAAAGGATGCCCTGTGCATTGAGAAGCATATCAAGCAATGACCTTGTACAGCTGGCTTCATGTAGGCAGGTCCCTTCATACCAGAAATATTCCTAACACTCTTCTCCACTTACCTAAACCCCACGACTTAACACTCAGAGCCAAACTCATTTCATTTCCTCCCCATTACTGTTTTCCTTAACTCCGCGAGCATGTCTGCAGGAATCACGTGCAGATCTTTATATAGAGGATATAGTTCTATCCTTTGCAACACCCAGCACAGGGTTTTGTCCATAGCAGGTAGCTGCTGGGAGTGGAAATTCCCCTGGTCTTTGTCTCAGAAGAGCAGGGCTTGAATCTCTTGCTTTCCCACTTACTGGCAGTGTGACCCAAGATTCAGCAATCTCATCTGAAAAGAAAAAAGAAAAATAAGTAATACTCTTCTCACATATTTGTTATCAAGATAAAATGAGCCATTGTTTGTAAAAGTACTTTGTAAATCCAAGTGCCATTCAAATACCAGGGATAATAGGATTAAGTTAAATCAATTTTGCATTGCCTTTCTTAAAATTGTTGAGCTGTGTCCAAATTCATACATGAACACATTTTCATGAGTGCACTACAGCGCCATCGAGGAAGATCAGGATTGTTTGCTCTAGGAAAGAGAAGGCTGGAGTGAGTTTTCAAAACAAACTCCAAGTGTTTGTCTATTCAATAGACAATTGTGAGCAACTCCACTGAGTCTCTGGCCTTAAATTAGAGCAGAGAGGGTTTTGGTCCAGACATAAGGAAATGCTTCATGAATATAAAGACTGTGAAACCTACTATTAAGGGAAATTGTGGAGACAAATAACAGCCACAAATAAGTTACTTTATGCTGCCAAATTGACCAAGGAGAAAAAGAAACATGTTTGTTTTTCAAAATGTGGATGTTCTGAAGCAATTAAACATCTTCCTTCACTAAATTCACATGGTTTTTTTGTTTTGGTTTTGATGTCACTATAAAATTAAAATTTTAAAAAAGATTTTAAAAATGAGAGATGGCATCTCTTCTGGGGAGAAGAGAAAATGAAATGAAGAAGCTATTAAAACTAGAACTATTCAAGAATAGTTACATTTTTGTAAACTACTATAAAATGTATGTAAAGATAATAAAATATCTACGGAATTGTCTTAGCAGAATTAAGAACCATCCTATATATATCCCTTCTCTGTTTTCCTCATAGTATGCCCCACCCCATGCAAAAATCACCCTTTCTTTATATTTGAGCATCCACCTATATTGTGCTAAGGTTGGGGACCACCACACCCTCCTTGGCATAGCAAGTGGTAGGTATTTACAAGGCCCAGTTGTTTTAAATATCTGTATGGATGTCACACAGAGCAGGCGAAACCCCTAACACTATTATAGCCACAGTTTCAGTTGAGCTGTACTTTGTGTGTGTCTTTCAAAAGGTTGGGACCATCTCTGTGACGACTGAATAGTGACAGCAAATGTAACCTGAGTCCAGTTAAAGGTCACTGACCAAGCTCCGCACTCTACAATAAGCTTATCAGGGCCATCTCTTGAAATAATAGTCACTTCCAGGTCTCCTTCATCTTCTTCACTCTTTGCCTTCCTCCCTCCTCCCCTGCCAGAACCCACCTTCCCCTCCCCGGGAGGCATCCTTCAGCAAAGTTCTCTCTTTTCTTTGGCTTTTCCTGTTGTCATCGCAACATGCCATGTCCTTTAGAGAGTATCTTCATCTAACCTTGAGTCAAAGGCCATTTTTGCCTCAGTAGAAAAAGAAAACCCCCTAATTTAAATGTCTTCCTTAAAGAGGAGAGAGTATAATTTTAACATAAATAATAAATTAATATGCATTTGAGAAATTGTTTAGACTAAGCAATGCCATTTCACAATTTTCCCTAGAGAATCTGGATGTGAAAAATATTTCCATCAAGATGTGGGATCTTTCCTGCTATAGCGTTTCATTACTCAAATTTTTTAACATATAGAAGTAGATTGTCCAACAACTGCTTCTATTGAATCTGCCAAAATGATTACCGACACAGACTTGTGCTACTGGTGCTCCAGTTTTGGGGATATTTCAGCCACTTACTATTTTGAGCAGCTTGGCTCCAAGTTCCAAGATCAGCAGTATGTGAAAATACGAACGATCAGTCTGTTATTGTAGCAAATGTAACTGGTTGATTGCCAAAGACCCGATTATTTATTCAGAGAATTGCCCAAATCCCTAAGTAAAACATTAACATAGGATTGTTTGTGGCTGGGTATACCTAATGTGTCCATTTACAGTTTATACCAGAGTTCACAGTTTATCCGTTTCCTTGCAGAGTGGCTACAGTGTTGAATGCTCTGTGCAAGGCACTAGGGGGACTTGGGACCAGTGAGACCAACCCCTGTGCTCAGGGGACAGGGAGTGTTCTGAGAACACTGAAGCTGTGTCCTTCACTCTGACCTGCTAGTCCTGTATCATCTCTCCCAAGGACCCCTCTAACTGCATCTTCAATAACTTTCCTCCTGCCTTGCTCTGCCCCAGCCACACTGGCCTTCTTTCTGTAGTTACCTTTGCCAAGTAATTTCCTGCTCAGAGATTTTGTCCTTGACACTCCCTCTTTCTGGTGCTCCCAAATATATACTGGCAGGCTTCTTTTCCTCTTCATTAGGTCTCTCCTCAGATTTTTCCCTTCTCAGAGAGCATCTCTAATCATCCTGTCTCTGAGAGCATCCCTTGACACCATCTCCTGTCCTTGCTTTTGTTTTCTTTACACATCTTATATGTATTGTTTATTTACAGTTATGTCTTGAAAAACTTGCAGAGGGTCCAGCACATGGTCAATGCTCAGTTAACCTCCTGAAACTAATGAGTGAATGGTGGATGGATGTTCAATCTAGTGGAGGCGATTGGAGAGAGTCACTGATATTACAGTGTAGTCACAGCTAGAAGTCTTGTCTTCTGTTCCTTGATGGTTTGGTTTATTCCCACCCTCCTTAAACTTGAGCCTCCCCACTTCTCCATTCACTCATCATCTTGTGCTCCCTGTGATGCCATGAACTCTCCTTCTGCCTCTAGCCTTGTCTAAGCAAGGTGGTTCTCCCCTAAGCACTGTGAATGGAAGATGGCAATTTTCTTGGTTAGCACCCATTTAAATATTGTAAAAAGGTTCTTTCCTAAAAGGTTCCAAATGGAAACCAGGTACTCCATCTTTACAGGCATTCCACTTAAGTGAGTTGCATATTTTAGAACCAGATAGGATCAAACTCAAACCGTTTCCACCTTTTTGCTATGTTCCTATCTGAGTAAACTTAAGATAGAATCTAGCTGTGACAACAAATTGACAACCTTTGCTGTGAGAATTTTTTGAAACATCCCAAAGCCTGATTAGGACCAACAATATTCCATCAGGACATGCGACTGCCATAATTCCTGAGAAAAAAAGGGTTGGAGAACTAGCTAGCATTTATCAAGTCCCCACTTTATTCCATGCACAGAACTGTAGATTTATAACTTCACAGACACCTACCACAGGGTTCCTATTTTGTTATACTTTACTTGAGAAGGCAGCCAGAATACCAGTAGCTTTTTTTTTTTTTTTTGCAGTACTTGGGATTGAACCCAGGGACATTCTACCTCTGAGCTACACCCCCAACCCTATTTTTATTCTTTATTTTGAACAGGGTCTCACTAAGTTGCGGAGGGCCTCACTAAGTAGCTGAGGCTGGCCGTGAACATGTGATCCTCCAGTCTCAGCCTCCCAAGTACTGGGATTACAAGCGTGCACCACCACGCCCGGCTTACCAGTAGCTTTTGAGTCTACCTCCTGCACTTGGGGCATCTCAAGAGCTATAAAGACATACATGTTATCTCTTGAATGACTAGACACATTATAGTTGTGTGCTACACAACATTTTGGTCAATTCCAGAATGATGGTGGTTCCATAAGATTATAATGAAGCTGAAGAATTCCTATTGTCTAGTGACCTCACAGTGCAATGTATTACTTAGATGATTGTGGCAATGCTTATGTAAACAAACTTACTGTGCTGCCAGTTATTATAACTATAGTGCATGCAATTATGTGCAGTACATAGTACTTGAGAATGATAATAAATGTCTAGGTTATGGTTTGTATATTTGCTATACTATACTTTTTGGTATTTTAGAGTGTACTCCTACTTAAACAAATTTACTATAAAATGGCATGCTGTGTCATGCTGGCAAGAGTTTCATACCATGTTCACCAAGTCCACTGATTGTATCAAGAGGCCATCTGGAGTAATTGGCCTGGACTACCTACCTAAGTCTGTACAAGGACACTCTATGATGTTCCCACCATTGCCTAATGTTGCATTTATGAGAATGTATCATTAAGACTCATGTTTGCAGATAGCAAGGAGGCTAAGTGGCTGTAACAATATATCAACTTAAATAATATAAAAGTTATTTCTATTTCATTTTGCAGTCCAAGGGTGCTCCAGTGGGGTTGGGAAGGCAGCAGTGCAGTGTGAGGTTACTCTGGAACTATTTTAGGGAGCTGTTTTCCCTGAACTTCACCCAAGAACCACTGCAGAACCACTGACCTCCTGGGAAGTCATCCCTGGCCCAGGCTTGTGGCTTGTTTCTGCCATGGTCAGCATATGTGTCCATATCTGGGTCCAAAGCTTCTAGTCTAACTGTAGTCATTTCTAAACCAGAAGAAAGAAGAAAAGAAAAAGTACAGACTCTCAAGTACTGGAATTACAGGTATGTGTCACCATTCCCAGCTAGCACCTTTACCTTTAAGAAAAAGACCCTGGAGCTACAAATACCATTTTTCCTTGCATCCTATTGGTTAGCATTTAGTCACATGTCATTACTGCAGAGGAGACTGGGAAATGTAGTCTGTAGCTGGGTGGCCAGGTGCCAACTTGGAGGGAGATAGATCACTAAGAAGAGAAGGAGAATGGTCACTGTGGATGGTTGGTAGTCTTCTGCTGAGCTAGGTTATTAACTGGTTGGATTCTAGGCCTGAGGAATAAGCCTTCTGGGTGATATAACTGACATTTGCATGTTCTTGGCTGACTAGAATTTTTTTAACAAGTCACCCAAGCTTGGAAAATTTCCTATTTTGTAACTCCTAGTTCCTCCTGAGTAAAGGCAATAGCTTGTTTTCCCAGCATGCCCTTAGAATTCATTTCCCAGGGGGGATGGCAACAAAGGCACTTGATTTGAGGACAGCAGTGGCTCTGGTTCTGGTGCCAGTTATATAAACCCTAGCATCTGGGTTCTTCAGAGCCCGTTGGTGTGGGTTGGTCAGTTTTCCTGGCTGTGCCATTTCTAAGCCTAACTCTCTTGCCCTACCAAAAATTCTTACCAAATATTCTTTAGTAGCCGGGCGTGGTGGTGCACGCTTGTAATCCCAGTACTTGGGAGGCTGAGACCAGAGGATCTGGGTTCGGGGCCAGCCTCAGCTACTTAGTGAGGCTCTGTTTTAAAATAAAGAATAAAAAAAAATAGGGCTGGGGATGTAGCTCGGAGGTAGAATGGCCCTGGGTTCAATCCCCAGTACCGCAAAAAAAAAAAAAAAAATATATATATATATATATATATATATTCTTTAGTAATGTGTTTTTAATTACAGTTGTTTTGTTTTTGTTGTTGGCAACTAAAGATCCTTCTAATAAAGGCGAAGATCTCTTTATATTATTTCTGCACTTTTGTCCCTTGGAATGATATCAGATAAGGGTGGATATAAGAGGTGTCATATACTCCCAGTCATCAGCCATTGTATAGTGCTGTCACTGAAGTGTATACATGGATCTGGGATCCAAGATCAGAGAGAGAGGTATAGCAGTTGTCCCACTCCCCATCACCCCTACTAACTCACTGTGTTTCCTATCCCAGCAACTTCTGTCCACACTAGACTAGAGGGCCCAGTTCCCAAGGTAGAGTGCTTTAATCAGGGGACATGTGTTCCCACTACATCTGTGTCTTCCTCTTTATTCTGGGCTCCTATGGCCAGTAGATGGTCAGGCAGGCAAAGAAGTTGTTATACCAGAAGAGGCAATTACCCTCGATTGCTATTTAGGAGACAGAGTTGCTGGTGCCAAATGAGGGCAAGATGGAGAGTATCTGAGATTCCGGGATTCCCTGGGATGCTTGTTGGTGCTTTCCATGCCTGCTGCTGATCATGAAAGAGCTCTCGCAGCAAGAGTTGGTAACCAGAGGCTTGGATTCCTCACTGTTGAAGGTCTGGGAAAGCAACCTACAGCAGAAAAGAATGGCTGAGCATGAGAGTGACTCTTGGTGATGGAAGAGGAGACAGAGAATGTCCATTATAGCCTTCGGGGCCAAATGAAGCATTGGAGACTGTAGCTGGTCTTGATAACTCACCCTCTTTATTACTTTTTGTTTATTTGTTTTGTTTATACCACCATGAAGAATCTGTGACAGGATGGGGAACTTAATTTGGGGTGTGGGTGGATCTGAGCAGTGCAAGGAATGGACTGTAGTAGAGGATGCTAGTGTTGATCCACATTTCCTCGGTAATCTCTGTTTTTTTTTTTTTTTTCAAATCAGCCAGACTTCCAACTGACAGCTCATGCAACTCTGCTTAAAGGCTTTCTGTGGCTGGATGCAGTGGTGCACACTTGCAATCCTAGTACCTGGGAAACTGAGGCAGGAGGATTGTAGGTTCAAGGCCAGCCTCAGCAACTTAGCAAGACCCTCAGTAACTTAGTGAGACCTCGTTTCAAAAAAATAAAAAAGAGCTGGGGATGTAGCTTGGGTGTAGAATGCTCCTGAGTTTAATTCTCAGTATTAAAAAAAAAAACATTTAGGAAATAGTCTTCAACCAGTGACCAGAAGGAGTAGCTATGTAGATATCCCAGCTTCCTTGGGTAAGTCTGGGGTTAGGTCTACACAGCCTTTCAGAGTTCCCGGGTGGGATTCAGCTCCAGTTTCTCAAGTAGTAGCTTGCCTGATTATACAAACTTTCCTATTCTTCTTTCCAGGGGTCTTGTTCCAGGTCCTCAGAATCCTGGAATTCTCTGTCTACATGACCCTAAGCATGCTTTCAGGGCCTGTCCACGTACCTTCCCCCAGGGAGCTCCTCTAAAGCCATACAGTAACATAGTATGCTGGCCTCTCAGCCTAAGCGCGGCTGTGAGGGGAGTTTGGGATAGCGTGTCCACATGCATGCATGTAGGACCCCTCTCTGTATGGTAGTGTCTGTTTGGAGTAGAAGAAAAATTGTAGTAGTGTACAGGAAGAAGGTTTTGGTATAAAATCCCAAGGAATCCGAAAAATTCTAAATGTGAACCAGGTTCCCAGGTTACATGAAAGGTAAATTTGTTGAAGTGTAGAATCTGTTTAATTTAGCAGTTTGTTAACTTGATTGATAATATAAGTTTAGACATTGCGATATGGCCCTCTCTTTGTATTATTGCCAGGAAATGTTAAGGACAGGCCTGGCGGGAAGTATGTAATCAATGACTACAAAAAGCAAAGAAAGGTGTGTAGGAGCCCAGCTTGTCCAAGAAACACAGAAAAGTTACTCTCAAAGGTCATTCACTTATACTTCTAGTCACCCCTTTCTGACACTTAAGAAAAACACTTGAGACTTTGGAGCATTACTATCTTGATGAAAAGATAAAAGTCACTGGTGAGGATAAATCACTGTGTTGTCTTTTATTTATTATTACTGCTTTTCACTGAAGTAGCTGGTAATTGGATCCACCACTGAGTTCTGTTCCCAAAGAGGGCGGTTGCTGCCATTAGCACATTCCTTCAGCTATAAATGGTGAGACCATGCCCTGAAGGAAGGTCATCCATTACTTTGCCAGCTCCAGGCTAGACTCCTGTGATGCATCCCGTGCATGGAGAAGTGTGGGCTTTGCCAGCATCATCAGCTTAGGGTGACACTCATGCATGGTTGCCTTTGCTACACAGAGGCAGGTTGATTGATTTGCGACATGAGCAGCACATGGTTTTTAGGATATATGTATAGCAGTGAATCGGGAAATCTAATATTCTTCCCTCCCACCCCATTCCCATGTCCTGCCTCTGGTGTGGTAGATACAGTCCCCAATCAATGATGGCTTGACTTTGATTTTTTGACTTTGCAACAATGTAAAAGTGTGTTAGTCAGCTTTCTGTTGCTGTAACAAAACATCTGACAAACTCAACTTAGTAAAAGAAAATGTTTATTTGGCTCATAGTTTCAGAGGCTTTTACCCATGGTCATTTGGCTCTGTGGCTTTTGAGCCTGTGGCAAGGGAGAGTGTGTTCATGGAGGCCAAGAAGCAAAGAGAGCAACAGAAGGAGCTGAGGTACCAATATCCCCTTCAAGGGCCTGCCTCCAGTGACCTACCTTTCTCTCACTAAGCCCCACCTCTTAAAAGTTCCACCACAGCTGGGCGTGGTGGCGCACGCTTGTAATCCCAGTACTTTGGGAGGCGGAGACCGGAGGATCTGGGTTCACGGCCAGCCTCAGCTCTCTCTATCTTTCTTTCTCCCTGTCTCTCTCTCTCTCTCTACTTAGTGAGGCCCTCCGCAACTTCGTGAGACCCAGTTTCAAAATAAAGTATAAAAAATAGGGTCAGGGGTGTAGCGTGGAGGTAGAACGCCACTGGGTTCAATCCCCGGTACCGCAAAAAAAAAAAAAAAAAAGTTCCACGACTTCCCAGTCAACACAGACTGGCAACCGAGCTTTCAACATGGTCCTTTGGGGGTCATTTCTAAACAATAGAAGCAAACAGTACATACTCAGTAAAAACTACTTTGAATTTTGAATTTGGCTCTTTGCCTGGGTTAGTGATACTCTCGTAATGGTGGGCAAGGGCTGTGAGCTGCAACTCCCAGCTAACCATGCAGTCATAAGTGTCATGTGCTCTAAGCTATGATGTTCAGGTATATTAAGAGCATTTTTTGGGGGAGGGGGTGGTACTGGGGATTGAACCAAAGGGCATTCTGCCTCTGAGCTACAGCCCCAGCCTTTTTATTTTTTGTTTTGGAACAGGGTCTCACTAGGATTCTGAGAGTTTCACTATGTTGCTGAAGTTGTCCTCAAACCTGAAATCCTTACAGCTTCCCAAGTACTGGGATTACAGGCATGCACTACCACGCCCAATTTACGCGCATTTTTGACTTCCGATGTTTTCAACTAATGATGGGTTTATTGGGAGAGAACTCTATGGTAAGCTGAGGAGCATCCATATTTCTATTGTACAGGTAAGTGCGCAGAAGAAAGTACCATTGAGATATTCTTGGATAGGTTGATACTATGATTTTTTTCAGGATACCTGAAAACAACCACTTCAAAAGATGTGTATTCAGGTTCTCCTTCTGCTCATAAGAGGTCAAACTAATTAGATTACTTAAGCAGAATTAGATTACAGAAGAGGAAGTTTTTGTGCTCATGGCCAAATAAAAAGGTTTTCCTCCCAATTTTTGACTTGGTTTTGTTTCCTTTGCTTTGGATCTTGCAGTTAGGACACAAATAGAAACTGTGTGTTTATTAAACCCCTTGGGCTCTTCCTAGAGATAAGCATTCTAACTCAGGATGGGATGTTGGTTAACTTTTTAAATCAGTGGTGTCCCAGTAATGGTTTCTGTGGGATAAAAGCTTTACTTGTGTCTCAGTCATTATGGATAGTGAGTTAACCCAGGACTTTAAATGGGGTCTATTATCTTCCAAGATTAAGGTAGTTGTTTCTGAACAAATTTTTAAAAACGATCTTGCTTAATTAAAGGACTTTACTGGATGATGTTTCTTCTTGGAGAGGCTGGCTGCTGGCTATCTTTTCTTGTGTCAAACTCCCTCTCACTTCTTAGGTTTTTGAGAGACAATTGGAGGGGTCGTGTCTCAGTACTGCCGCCCATGGCTCTTGCCCCCTAGCATCTGACAGGACAGAATGTTAAAGAGAAACCAGAAAATGCAAGCTGGATGGGAAGACCTGATGAGGCTACATTATGTTCTTTCCTGTTTCATTTATTTACACCTACATAGTCTATGCTTGCTACTTCCTTTGAATATTCCATAAATTTCAGTCTTAAGTCAGGTCCAAAACTAAACCCAAATTACTGGGTATAAGAGGCATAATAGGCATGCAACAACGTTGGTTGAATTGAAATGAATGGGATTAAAATATGCCCCTACTGAGACAGACCCCTTAGGGATTGTTTGGTTGAAAAAAACAAAAGAAAACAAAACAGAAAATTAGATGCCTAGCTAAGGCCAAAAAAGGAAATTTATTGGAAAGATGCATGGATTTCTTAATGAGGGAATGCAAAATGGGTGGAAACTCACCAGAAGGAAAATTCTCTTTAGGGTTGTAAATTCTCTCATTTTTAAAAAATTCTCTCTCTCTCTCTCTCTCCTTTTTTTGGACTTAGTGCACATGAAAGAAAATTTCAGACCCCCATAAACTCCTCTTTCCAGTGCTTGCTGTATGTCAGTGATAGCCATTCTGTTCTCAGTCCGTGGGCACTGGTTTTCTTTCAAGCATCTGACAGACATCATTGTCAAGCAGAATCCTTTCCCACTGGGCTTGGATGCTGCCTCACATTCTTTTCAATATAGAGCTCCAGACAGCCATGACTAGTTGTTTGAAGATGGCCACCTCTGTTCTAATCCCTCTTTCAATGGACAGTCCTTCAATTATTTTAAGGAATCGTTTGCTAATCTGTTGCTCTGAGGCTCAATATCTCTAATTTCTTGAGTTGTATGGCAGGGTTTTAAGTCTCTCCTACTCTCCTGGTAACAGTGGAGTTGCATCAAAAGTTCATTTAACTTACAGATATTCAACGATAATTGTGTTACAAACAAAAGACAACAACCACAGCAAAAACAAAAGTGGGGGAGAATCCCCATTTAAATTTTTTTGTGTGTGCTTTCCCGCTTTATTGCATTTGCGGGCTCAGTAAAGGCATGAAGAGAGATAATGCTGCTGGAAGCAGAGCTAGAGATGAAGGGGGAGTGAGGCAGATTCTTGTGTAGTTTAAACTTGAGAGAAAGTAGATGAACAACCACAGCTAGAACCATGGGTGGTAGTGCTCCATTTACACTTGTAATGGAGAAAAAATTTTACCCTCTTAGATTCTGTGGTCGGGGCCTATAAATTGAGTTGACAAAAGACATATTAACAGGAGAAAACATATAGATTTTGATGTCAATATTTTTATGTGGCATAAGGGACTCCATAAGAAAAAAGTAAACTCCCCCCAAGAAGCCTTTTAGACTTGGGGGTTTAAGTACCATTTTAACAAAGGGCAATAAATTTATGGAGAAATGACAAAACAAAGGAAAGGGGTTTGGGCTTCCAGGGGCAATAATTTGTGGGGAAGTGAACAGGAATTATATGGGGGAAACTAATGAAAGAGTTTGGGTTTTTTTTTTTTTCAGTAAGGTTTATTTGTGCTGGTCCCAGGAGAGAATCTTACTCATGGGAAATATATGTCCTCCTTTTAAGCAGAAAGGGAAGAGTGAACGTCCCTTGTTCTCAATTGCCTTTATCACAAAATACTCAACATGTGAAAGTGGCATGTTTTGAGGTGGTATTTCCTGATCCATCTTCACTCACCATTCCTGCTGGATTCCTACTGAAGCAGGGAAGGGAACCCATGGAAAATATACACAGGGAAATGGAAAGTGTTAATTTCTGCCTTTTAACCCTATGATCCAGGTCCTGGCAATATATAATTGACTTAAGGAGTTTTCAAAGATAAAAGAACAAGACAATTACTATTCTGTTGCTCTTCATCCACTTTCTCTCAAGGTTAAAGTAGACAAGAATCTGCCTTACTCCATTTTATCTCTGGTTCTACTCCCAGGAGTTTTTCTCTCCTCATGCCGTTACTAAGCCTGCAAACGCAATAAAGCAGGAAAACACAAAATAATTTACAAAAGAGCTGGGGTACACAGTGGTAGAGTGCTTGCCTACCATGCACAAGGCCCTGGGTTTGATCCCTATCAGCACTAAAATATAATTAATTAATTAATTTTAAAAAATTACCTAAGACTCTGTAAGAAGATATTTTAAATCAAGTAACTGAGGATGGCTCAACTATTCAGGAAATGGAGCCATTGATGAGGTCTGAGATGTTCTTAAGGGAGAAAGAGTTTACTATTTAGAGTGTTATTTCAGGAAGGCTTTGGTGCCCTGTGATACAAAAGAATCAAGAACCAAGAACCAAGGGAAGGACAGACAAAAAGAGAAAGAGAAGAACCAGATTATTTAAAGAGGGAAAAGAACTATAAAGAGAACTATAAGGATGAGCATCATACTTCAAGTGACTCAATTTATATACAGATAATTTAAAAATAGAAAACAAAATTGAAATATTCAGTCCAAATGAAATATTCAGCCCTACCCTACCTGCAATTTCCAAAAGTGAAGGTCAGTATTTATCAAAACCACAGAGATTAATCAAGGAACACACACACACACACATACACATATAAACATATTTTATATGTATAAAGGATCAAGATTAAAATATAGACATATATTATGTGTTTATATTTATATAAATATGTGTATATGTTATGTGCGTATACATATATAATGTGTGTATATATATAAATATATATATGTATGATCGTATACCAGTACTGCAAAAAAAAAAAAAGAAATTGGAATAATAGTAGAGAAGTGACAACATGTAATGCTCCATAAAGTTTAGCCAAATTATGCATTATTAATTAATTCTTTTGTGCTGGGGATTGAACCCAGGGGTATTCAACCTCCAAGCCACACCCCCAGCCCTTTTTCTTTTTGAAACAGGGTCTTGCTAAGCTGCCAAAGGTCTCACTAAATTGCTGAGGCTGTTCTTGAACCTATGATCTTCCTGTCTCAGTCTCCTAAGTACAGGGATTATAGATGTGCGCTACCTCGCCAGGCTGAATAAACATTTTACCATTGGCTTTATGGTTCTTAGTCAAATGCTTTCATGATCCTTACCAAGATTCATCAATATTGTCATCCTTTCAAATTATTTAATAGACAAGTAAATGAGCATGAAGAAAAATTCCACATTGCAAGCTGAGAATTCCTGCCTGTGCTATTTATGTTTATTCATTAATTTTTCAATAACTAGGAGAACAGAAATAATAGAAATACCAATAAAATGAAATCAACTTAGAAAAATTAAGGTAGCCAGAAAACCAATTCTTATGTTCATTTTTATACCTCTGAAAAAACAATTCATTTGTAATGCTAAGTCGGACCCATCCCTAGGGGTCATTGTCTTAGATAAATTGTATTAATTATTGTTCCAGGGTAAGAGCTGGAAATAGAAATACCTCCAGGTATTTTGATAAGAAAGAAATTTAATACAAGAAGTCACTTTTAAAATTACCAGAAGGGCTAGAAGACACCACTGAAATTATTGAGCCTGTGAAAAACTGACAGTGTTTAGACAGATTCTGAAACACCCACCCTCTCCTCAACAGCTTTGCTTGTCAGTAGAAAATAAAAGAAAAACTATATCAAAACTGCAAATGATCTCTACTAATGTCTATAGACAAAAAGATAGATGGTAAGACATGTCAATGTATTGTTATAAGCAGGTGTTCAAGACATGAGGGACTTGCTCATGATTGTTAGGTTTGAATTCCTGAGGTTGATAGTGGTACTGTGTGCTAGGTAATCAGGAAAACCAAGCACTGAGTCACTTTCTTCCTCTATGAACCTTTTTAACAAGAAACAGCAAGGTTTGATGTAAACATTCTGCCAATGAGTGTACAATGTTAAGAATGATTTAAAAAATAATTTTAAAAAGAGATAAAACAAAAAAATTCTTTGCTCTAGAGAGAGAAACAAAGAAATAGTTAACTGCCACTTATCCCTTAAATTCTAGAATTTTCCAAACCAGCAAGTGACTATAAAGCAAAGTCAAGGGAACTGGGTGGAAGAGAATTACCCTGACTTTGGACTGGAAAGTACCCTGGGCATTGTTCTAGATGGGGCTTAGAGTGCCTGAGGCTTGCAGTCCTATGTCAGTTAAAATTGAAAGTGGTCCCGGAATCACAAATTTTACAAATCAGTTAATTGAATATTAAATGATAATACACATTTCTCTACATTTTCTACTTAGATGTTTTCTATTATTTTAATATCAAGTCATATATACTAATAATGCTTTCCTCACTAGTTCCCACCACCCTCAAGCTTGATGTTCTTATATTTAATGTTCCTCCTACAGTCCCAGGCAAATAATTACTGTATTTTTTTTTTTTTTTGGTTGTCAGATGTTATTTGAACTGCCATCCCTATTACGAGCTTCAGGTGAGGACAAGCCAAGGCAGGGAGGGAAGCAACGGATGTGTCTGCATTTGCCATCTTGCCCCGTTCTTGCTTCATACGCTCTAAAACAAGGGATGGCAGCAGAGTGGAGAGCTGGGAGACCAGCCACACACTCCTTTGCTTGGGTGCATGGCACCTGCTGTGCTCAGAGCGGTTTGTTTTTGACGCTTACAGCTGCTGGATCGACACTTATTTTTTTCACAATGACTCAGTTCCTTATGTTCTGTGGCTTTGGGGTAATACCTATGACAAATATTAGGACACAATGGTGCTGGGTTAGAAAGAGTGGACGTGACAGCCAGCACTCACCTTAGAAAGTAGCAGCAGAAGGCTGTCACTCAAAGCCTGGTGACTCAGTCACCCCAAGATCCCAGATATCCTACGTGTTAAATTCCTACACACATACTTGGGAGGCGGAGACCGGAGGATCCAGGTTCGCAGCCAGCCTCAGCTACTTAGTGAGGCCCTTGGCAACTTCGTGAGATCCGGTTTCAAAATAAAGTATAAAAAATAGAGCTGGGGGTGTAGCGCGGAGGTAGAACGCCCCTAGGTTCAATCCCCAGTACCTAAAAAAAAAAAAATCCTACATGCATCCAACATTCCCTCCAATAATAATATAGGAGAAGAGGAAATAATTGCTGAGTTTTATGATAGAGAGTTGAGTGTCAGGAGAGTCTCTCTGGCAGGACCATGGAGCATAGTTGTGGTCATTTCTAAGGATGGATGGCCCTGTTAGTAATTGCTCACATCTATTGAAACTTATGACTTGCCAGATACTTCCCTAGAGGTTTATGCAGTCCAGTGCTATGAGATTGCTGCTATTATTGTTTTTATTACCCTTTTATGATGGAAACTGATGCACAGAGGGGTTAGGTAATCTGCTCAAGGTCACACCACTGTGGTATCATGTAAATCCTGGCAGCTGGGATCAGGTTCTTCCTCAGAAACTCATGTTACTATTATCATTCGTGTCATCCCGTCTCAAAATGTTAGGATCTGCGAGGGAACTTAGAAGTTACAGAGCAACCTATTCATCATAGGGATGAGGGAAATGAAGCCAAGAGAATGGTTAAATGACTGTCCTGAGGATCTACATCTGGATCGTGGCAAAACCAAGACTACAGCCAACGTCGTTCTTTCTCTGACATCACTCTTTGGCTTTTCTCTCCTCATTGTTCTTTACTGCTAATGAATCACCACGGCTTATTCATTTCCTTCTTTGCTTTTCTGATCTGTCTCTTCCTTCCTATCTCCAAATCTAGGCCTTGGTGATCCTTTGCCTAGAAGATTGTCTCAACTGGTCTCAGAGTCCTGCCTGCCTATTTTCCTTCAATTGGAAAGAAATTGAAACAAAATAGTTAGTAATTAGAAAATCTGCCTTTCATAAAATGTGTCTATTCCATTCAGTCATTTCCCAAATGTTGCCAAATTTCTCCTTTGTAATTGCTAATTGTTATTTTAAACCATCTCTAGACATTAAAGATGTTAAAAGCTCTCCCTTACAATTAGATGCAATTATTAGAACATAGTTTATATTAATCTGAAGTTTTTATGTTACGCTGTGTGAGCCATTCTTCCTTCTGATTTATTCCTCATCCTTGGCAAAAATTCCTTACTTTATTTTTGCCCAACCTTAAAAAAGTCTTTAAGAATATCAAACATGTTCATTATAGAAAACCCATTGCAGATGAATAATTACAGATGAAAATAATAAAACCTTTAGAGTCTTATACATCCAAATCAAAGTTAGCATATTGTTGTGTATTGTTTCTCTCCTATGTGTAGATTTTTCTTTTTTGATGCTCAAATTTGAGAAAATAGATAATTTTCCCCTTTGTAAAATGGGGACAATGTTACCTCTCTTACAAGTTTGTTGAAAGGATTAAATGAGAATATATACAAATAAACTTGGCATATAGTAATTGCTCAATAAATGGTAGCTATGAGCTATTTTTACATTTAACTCTTTATTCTGCTGGAATTAGTTTTGATGCCAAGTAGGAAATAAGGAAATGACTTCATTTTCTCCACCAGTAGTTAAGGAATTGATTCACTTTTTCAAAAATAAATGTTTAATTTTGAGATAATTATAGATTCACATGCAGTTGTAATACAGAGTAATACAGAGATCCTGCTAGCCCTTACTGGCTTTCTCTCAGTGGCACTATGTTGCAAAACCATAGTACAATATCAACCAAAAAGATACAGAAAGATTAACCACCACAAGGATCCTGGCTGTGGCTATTTTTGGCCATACCCAATTCCCTCTTTGCTCAGCCACCTCCTTAACCACTGGCAAACACCAATCTGTTCTACATTTTTATAATTTTGCTACTTCAAGAATGTTATAGAAATACAATCAGATAATATGTTTTCTTTTCCATATTTTTCACTTAGCATAATTCTCTGTATAATAATTCAGGCTGTTGCTATATCATCAATTCTTTCCTAAATTTATATGCTAATTTAGGGAGTACAGGCGCACTTAGGAGAAGTCCTAGTGTCTTGATCATTTAGCTTCTTTCTTAAATCTCATGGAATGTTTTGCCATTTAAAAACGTTAGCTCCTGGGCTGAGTGTGATGGCATGCACCAGTACTTGGGAGGCTGAGACAGGAGGAAGATCTCAGGCCAGCCTCAGCAACTTCATGAGACTCTGCTTAAAAAATAAATACATAAAAAATAAAAAAAAAACAGTACTCAGAGGTGTAGCTCAGAGGTAGAATGCTCCTGGGTTCGATTCCCAGTACAAAAAAAAAAAATTTGCTTTTGTACATTTTTTTTGTTAAATTTATTTTATATAACATACCCACATTTTTGTATTATGGATCCACCTGACTTTAAAAACTATATTGGAAATATACTTGCTAAACATAGTCCTCAATTCTGAAATGGTTAAGTTTCCTGTTCCTATAGTCTTGGGTCTACTCTAGTTTCCTATATTAAATTCCCATTTCATGTTTCCTGATAGAACATGGCATGAAACTGGGAGCATTGGACACTGTCCTCCTGTGTTAGCTTTATTTTAATTGAAATTTAGTTAAACTTTCTAAGGAGAATGAATGAATCTTGTTGAAAGTTAAAAAAAAATACTCAAAGAACAAAACCTGAGGTATGACACATTTGGTTAATATCTCCCAAAGACATAATCCATTCCTGACACAGGAGGGGAGAGAAGGATAATTTATGTAGCACTCTCTAAATAATTGTGTTTATTCTAGATAACAATATGTGATATTTCCTTATTTTTATTTCTTCAAAATCCCTGTGTGTGCAACCATAGGAATCCCAGCTACTCGGGATGTTGAAGTGGAAGGATTGAAAGTTCAAAGTCAGCTTGGGTAATTTAGTGAGGGACTGTCTCAAAATAAAAAAATAAAAAGAGTTCAGGATATAGCTCAGTGGTAGAGTGCCCTTGGTTTAATCCACAGAACTGTGCCACTGCAATCCCTGTGAATCTTACTACCCCAAAGACATAAATTAAGTCCACTTTTCTGGCATTCTCTCACTTAACCTGGTGACATGTTAATTGTTGCTGATAGTTCAAATAAAATAAGGACTGAGAAAATTTTTTTGGAGTTATCAACGGGGCCATTGGTGGCTGTACCAGCAGTGTTGGGGAAATGATTGAAAGTAGAATCTTTATTAGAGCGAATTTAGAAAAGAATAGAGGAGCCGGGTGTGGTGGCACACGCTTGTAATCCCAGTACTTTGGGAGGCGGAGACCGGAGGATCTGGGTTCGCAGCCAGCCTCAGCGCTCTCTCTCTCTCCCTGTCTCTCTCTCTCTCTCTACCTAGTGAGGCCCTCCACAACCTTGTGAGGCCCGGTTTCAAAATAAAGTAAAAAAAATAGGGCCAGGGGTGTAGAGCGGAGGTAGAACACCCCTGGGTTCAATTCCCGGTACCGCAAAAAAAAAAAAAAGAAAGAAAAGAATAGAGGAAAAGTAATTGGAGACAACATGGGCACCTTTTTGAGGGACTTTCCTGTGAGGGGGAGTACTAAAATGGGAAAGTGATCAGATGGGACAATGGGATCAAGAGGACAGTTTTTAAGATGAGGGATTTCTTTTTTCTTTTTCATAATAGGATGATTGAGTAGAGAGGGAGAAATTGATGGAGTGACAGAGAATGGAACTCCTGCAAAAGTGGAGGGTGGGCACTAAATAGGAACAAGGACGGTTCACCCAAAGTAGCAGAAGGAAAGGCAGAGGAGATGGCCCTGGACATAGGCTGATGAATAGATGCGATGGAAGCTTGTGGATACCATCTTGTAATTGCTTCTGTTTTAACAGTGAAAGAAGCAGCAGAGGTCATAGGCTGAGAGTGAGGATGGAGAATAAGGTATTGGCACTTCAAAGAGGTGAGTTTAAAAGGTGAGTAGGAGATGAGACAGGTCAGTGAGTTGATGGACTGAGTATTATATACAGTATACTATAGTACTATTACTCTGCAGCACTGAGAGACCACTTCAAGTTCTGGACATGATTCAGAATGAGACCGATCAACATGGCTATGTGTTTTACTCCAGGCTCATTCAGCTTTGGGGGTGCATCTGTGTCACATTGATGCATTTACCCAAGGCAATGGCTGTATTCCATTGTTACTCAGGTGTTTCAGTTCTCCATTGTGGTATAACAAATCCCTAAATGTAATCATTTTAGGCAACAATTTAGTCTTCTCACAGGTCTGTGGTGTGACCTGGAGGTTCTCCTGCTCCACAGGTGACAGGCAGGGCTGCGGTTAAGATGGTGGACTCGACTGGGCTGAAATGTGGGCAGTAGCACATTCACACATCTATCTCTTGGCAGGGTGGCTGGAGACTGGGTTTAGCTGTGATGCAGGGATGGCTGGACCTCTCTGCATCTGTGCAGTCTCAAGACCTCTCCTGTTCTGTCTGGCGTCTCCAGCAGGAGCTCAGGGCTCAGAAAGTAAAAAAGCAGAAGGGCCAGTGCTTCTTGAGGTTTAGAATCAGCACGGCACCACTTCTGCCACGTTCTCTGGTGGGATGTGGGAGAGGATTATGAAAAGGTGTGGTCCACCAGGGGCTGTCTTTGGAGATGCTACCAGAATCCATCATCTTGCTTCATTGATTCATGTCTCTCCCATAAGTAAAGTGTGTTCATTCCTTTCCCAAGACCCCCACCTGTCATCTAAGTGTAGCATCAGGCCCAGGCTTTGAAGTCCAGGATGTTGAAATCAGGTGTAGATGAGGCCCCTTGGGTATATCTCCTCTTGATCTGAGGACCTTCGAAGGACTAACATCTGATCACTTCTCCCTAGCACACACAGCACCGGTTGTGAGACAGGAACTTGTAGAACTATGAGAGGCACTTCCATTTAAAATGGAATTCAGGATTCAGACTTACAGTCTGAAGCCACTGGTCCACAGCTATTCTGAAATCCAGCTGGGCACATATCACTAATTGCTTCTATTTTCATTTGTTAGGATAGATTTTTGTTCTCTGGGAGTTCTCCTTGGCTCTTAGTTCTCTCTTTGGGGCTCCCAAAAGGCTAGCCTTCTTATTCTATAAGAAATAGTCCATGATTTGCATCTCATTAGTATTCTCAATCTATTTCTTGATTGTAAGAAATTGGGGCCCCAAAGTTTCTTTTCCTTTTGAGCTGTTTCTGTCCCTTGAGTCCAAGTTTATATAATTCCTTTAAAACCTTTGTGGATGCCTGTGTATCAAATTATAAACTGCTCCCTTAGACAAAAGTTGTCTGAAACTCATCCTGCCTGAAAATCTCCTTAGCCAGATTCACTCTTCATTAAATAGCTTTCTCCTTATGACATAATACGTAATAGTTTTACCAATTGTTTGGCCAGTACATAACCAAGGTTCCCCTGCTTTGCAGCCTCCTGTAGCAATTTCTTTATGCTCTGACAGTTTTCACTGATACTCTTCCTGAGGCCTTTCTAGCTTTTGTGTGGTTGTCATGCCAATCCCCAAAATCTTAAGTTTTTGTTATCTCAGCACTGGACTTAGAGGAACCAATTTCTATATCTTTTGTTTTAATTTTATCGGTGCATTATAATTGCACATAATAGTGAAATTCATAGTGATACGTTCATATCTGCAACTTCTATGTCTACTGCAACTTCACATCCCCAAGCTTAATGGCTTAAAGCAATAGCAAGGTATTATTTCTCACAATTATGTGAGTTGACCAAGCTATTCTTCTGAATCACACGGTAGTGGCTGAGGCTGCAGCTCTCTGAGCTCAACTGAGCTGGTTCCTTGGCAGAGACAACTGGAAAGCTCGACTCAGCTGGGAAATTGGGATGGCATGGCGTCTCTTTTCCTTAAGACTTCTTCACGTTACCTCTCTGTGTAGTCTCTCCTGCAGGGTAGCCAAATTTTTACAAGTTAGTTTAGGGCTCCTGAAATGTTTATACAGAAGCTGCCGGGCTTTCTTAAGTCTAACTGCTGGACCGCACAGTGTTACTTCCACTGTATTCTGTTGGTTAAAGAGTCACAGGTCATCCAGATTCAGTATGACAGGGTACTATAGCAGGGTACGGATACTGGGAGGCAAGTTTCCTTGGGAGCTACCTTTGAAGACCAACTACTATATCAGATAAGGTTGGTAAGGGGAGGGGACAAGGTAGCTTAGAAAATATGCAAGGCAGTGATTTTTAATAATGAATCATGTAATTTAAGTGGAATATAGGAAAGAAATAAAGGGTTGGGTGAGGGCCAGTGTAAAGATAGTGGAGTCACTGGTCCTTGTCGGGTTGGAAACATCTTTTATTGAGAGAGGAGAGAGAATGAACCAGAGAGATAGGAGGTAATGCATGGGGAATGGGGTGCTTAAAGCTGGGTTATGCCAAGGGCTGGGTGAGCGGGGAGGATTGGAGAGATGTGTGTTAGGATATAGAATTCCAGTTACAAGGAATAAGTCCAAGAGATCTATCGTACATGGTGACTATAGTTAATAAAAAAAATGTATTGTATACTTGGAAAGCACTTAAGAGGATAGATTTTAAGTGTTTTTACTACCAAAAAAAGGATGTGAGGTAATGCATATGTTAATTAGATTTAGACATTCCACAATGTATATATATTTCAAAGCATCATGTTGTATACCATAAATGTATATGTGACAATTTTATCAATCAAAATACCAAATAATAAAACAAAACAGCTTTTTTTCTCCCATAAATAATAATAATTATGGAGGAGTTGTAGGTATTAGTGATGTCAAATCCTAAGACAGTGCCTTTCATCAAGAGCTCTTAAAAACACCAATGCCTGGGAATCTTCCCAAACCAGGGAAATCAACACTTCTGTGGTAGGCCTGAAGACTCCATTTTTAAAAAGCTCATCATGTGATTCTAGCAATCTATCTAGGGCTGTGGACCACTGATCATAATTGGATATGTATGAAGTGCCTACCATAGTATATGACAAACATTACCCTAAATCTAGACTTATGTTCCATCACTTTGTACTTACTAAATTTTATGAAATATAGACTATTGTTGTCTATTTCTTTTTTTCTTTTTTGGCTTATAAGTTTCAAGTAAAATACTGAGAAAAGTAAATCTGAACATTGAAAATTACATTTTTGGGTTTTTTGAAATGTTGGTTTATCTTATTTATTTGATGAGTACATTTATTTGATGAGTGGTGTAGGGAACTGGGGAAAGTGCCAGGGAAATGATAGCTTTATTGAACAAGAACTTTTTTTCCTAACAGTGTTAAATCTATTATGTGACATTGTTAATATTAAATTTTTTAGTTTCATCCATGTGGATATTGAGGTGCAGCAATATTTGTTTTATTCAGTTCTCACCATAATTTGGGACTGGTTTGGTTTATATGTCATTGTAAGAAAATTCAGTATTTTAGTATAAAATAATTCAATTTTTAGTCTTATATATGCAATTTTTAGGGTTTTTAACCTATGCCTTTCCTTGTTTAGTTTGTGATAAACCCTGTGACCAAACTCGTAAGTTTTTGTGTTCATAACTAGGTTGGGCTATAAGCCGGGATAGTGGTAAAAGACGAAAGGAAGATCCCAGATCAGAGTCCTTTGATAAGTAACCTTTTTTTTTGTCATTGGGAACTTGTTATATAGTAAATTTTTCCTCTATCATGTCACTATATAGTTATTTAAAAATCTTTTTTTTCCTTGACAGTAAACATAATACATATATCATAAAGAAAAAAGGAACTATTACAATCTCACCACTCATAGATAACATAGATTGATATAAGTGATAATACTTAAATACAAAGTTGTATTAGGGTCATTACTGGAAAATGCCTCCTTTTATTTTTTACTTTTTATTGAAATTATACTTTTTTGTCATTTCAAGAACATTTATTGCAATCATGACCAAGACAGGTTCTTTATTTGTTAATACTTTGCACAAACTTCACATAACTTATGATATTTTAAGGCAGAGAAAGAGATAGAAAGACACAGAGAGAGATTAGTACAACCTGGAAAGAGGTTAGGCAGTCCATTTACCATGGCGCTCGGCTGGCTGTGTTGAGGTCTCAGGTCTGGGTCAGTTTGAGTCTGGTCTGGGTCTTCAGGCCTGACCTAACCCAGTGCTCAACCAGAACCGAAGGCGAGGACTTGCCTGCTGGCTCCCAGTCCAGTGGCTGGGTCAGTGTTCAGCCTCATTATCAGTGGTCGGCATGGCAAAGTGGCAAGGCTGCTTGGCAGAAGCTGTGAGTTTTCAGTCTCAGGTGCTAACAGTGATAGTCCTAAGGTTGATAGGGAATCCATGTCATTGTCAAGGTGCCAGGGCTTTGAACCTTAGGCCTGGTGCCTGTGTGTTGCCCTGATACCCTGGGTGTGTGTGTCACATCGGCGTATGCTGAGAGTTATGCTTGCACACTGCACGTCATGTGTGGGTCACACCCAGGTGTGCTTTGGGAGTTCCCCTTTAGCTTTAAGGGAGCCCTTTTAAAAAATATGTGTTCCAGCTGGGTGTGGTGGTGCACGCTTGTAATCCCAGTACTTTGGGAGTCGAAGACCGGAGGATTCGGGTTTGCGGCCAGCCTCAGCTCTCTCTCTCTCTCTCTCTCTACTTAGTGAGGCCCTCCACAACTTCATGAGACCCGGTTTCAAAATAAAGTATAAAAAATAGGGCCGGGGGTGTAGCGCGGAGGTAGAACGCCCCTGGGTTCAATCCCTGGTACCGCAAAAAAAAAAAAAAAATATATATATATGTGTTCCAAACTGTGATAGTTAATCTAGGTTGTCAACTTGACCTGATCATGACACACCCAAGATTATGTGATTTTGGGTGTGTAACAGCAGATTAAAGAGAAAGCCCTGCCCTGAATGTAGGCAGCAGGATTCTGATAGGTGCGGACTTAGATAAAGAGGGAAAAGCCT
>PVJS01001796.1:42261-44761 GCA_004027185.1 Glis glis
TCTCTGAAGAGCTTCTTGATCTTCTCGGCCTCCAGCTCTTGGAACTGAAACTTCACCATCGTTTCTCTGAAGAGCTTCCTGATCTTCACGTCTTGGACTGGGACTGAATTAGTGGTTGCTCCGATCCTAAGACTCCAGCTCTTAGACCGTTCGACCAGCTACTGGTTCCTCTGACTCTCCACGTGCAGTCAGAACCTGGAACTACATTGCTTCAAACTGTAAGCCCATCTGATAAATCCCTTTTTTCAAATATACTCATTCCGTGTATTCTGTTAATCTAGAGAACCCTGTCCAATACACAAACATTGGCCCAGCACTTCTTCCTCCTTCCTCCACCTTTTGTCCCATCCAGCCCCCTAGTCTATTGGACAGTACCATCCTCATTCGGGGAGGGGGCACTGGACAGAAATTTAGAATAAAAAAATAAAAACCATGTCAGTTGTTGGTATGAATTAAATGTGAGCTGTGTAATCAAATAGTTGCTCTCCAGGGGCTGTAGTCACTTGGAGTCAAATCACAACCCAGAAGAGCCATCCAATACTAAAACTTTCATTCAGAAGGACCAAGAGTCTGACAGTTGTGACAGATAAGGAAGGACATTTCATTTGAAAAGCGTTTCTGTGGCAACCTATTGCATAACTATGTTTACAGTCTTTGATCTGTTCACCACTCTAAACTATTGCAGTACTGGGCAGGACTTTTTTCTAGCATGGATGGTGAAAAACCAACTCAAGCTAGCTTGGGCTAAAAGAAGATTTAGAATCACAGAATAACCAGATAGTCTGCAGAAACCAGGGGTGTTCTGAGAATAGAAGTGGTAGAAACAGAAGAGGCTGCAGGGGGAGGTCATCTCTGCTCAGCTCCACTTTCTCCTTTGGAAGAGGGTTTTCTCTCCATTTGTTGGGCATGTGGGTTGGGGGAGAAAGGCATGATGATCACCAGTGCCCCCAGATTCAAATCTTTTCTCCGTCATGACTTGAGAGGCCTCCATGCATTTGACAACTGATTTGAATATGCATCACAACAAATCTCCCCGGAGAAAGAAAAGCAAAGTATCCACATGGTTTTAGAATACATCATCCCAAAGAGGTGCCAACTGGGCTGGGTGATGAATGGCCAGCCTGGAACCTGACAAGCCAATCACATCTCCCTGGCTTCAGCCAACACTCTTCACAGCTCTGCCAGATCTCTGTGTTTGCCCCAAATCACCATTTGCTATTACTAACAGGTGGATTTCCAGAAGGTACCTGTTATGGTCAATATTCTTACTGATATAATCCAAAGGAACCTACCACACAACTTAGAGGAAGGAATATTTATTGCTCAAAGTTTTTGAGATTTCAGAATTACAGTCCATATCAGGATGGATCTGTGGAGCTCAGGGCATGGAGGCAGGAAGGAGAGAGAGAGAGAGAGAGAGAGAGGAAGTAGGAGGATGAAGGACCTTATATAATCCCCAAGGCCACACCCCCAGGGACCTCTCCTTAGCAACCAAGCCCCACTTCCAATATCTCTACCTTGTTTCCCTGAGGGATGGGGGACATTCTAAATCCAAACCATTACAGTAGCCATGTAATTAAAAAAAAAAAACTAATGTTTTAAGGATGATATGAAGATATTTTTGTTGTTATAATTGACCTTTTTCTCTCAAGCTGATTAAATTAGTTATTAGTACTAGGAAATATGGACTGAACTAAGATTATTGCTGTACCAGTCTTCTTAGGCATTTTAAGGCAGTATTGTATTTGGGCAATTGGAGTTATCTTCCTCTTCTTCTCCTCCTTCTTCTTTCTTTCCTTCATCCTCTTCTTGCCACAGATATCCATGTTTAAACAAAAATTTACCCAGCTTCCCAACATTTAAAAGAGATACAAACATGACTTGTACTTTTTTTTGAGGGAATTCAGAAAGGGGTTTGGCACCCTTGCTTTCTTTCCCTGAATGATGCTTCTTTTAGGTATATACAGAATAGCTTAGGACAGACTTTGAACATCCTTGGGGAGTAGAAGGAGCTTGCCCTGGAAGCCAGGACAACTGAGTTGAAGAACTGGTTCTGCCAGTAATTAGTTATGCAACCTTAAGCAAAACATTTTGCCTCTTTCAATGGTAAAATTATACTCTTCCCCTCTATCTTCTGGGTAATTGTGAAGAGCAAGTGGCATAATGGATACTGAAGGGCTTTGAAAATGGTAAAAATTAGCACAAACATATACCATTAATGTCCCACTGCATTTTGTGTTAGTAAGCTTTGCGTTGCTGTGACAAAATGCTTGAGAAAATCAACTTAGAGAAGGAAAGATTTATTTTGGCTCGTGGTTTCAGTCCATTGTTTCTAGCCCTCTGGTGAAACAGAGTATCATGGCAGAGGGGCATAGTGGAGCAAAACTACTCACCTCATGGTGGTGGGGATGCAAAATGAGAGGAAGGGGCTGGGGAGAAGATACAGTCCCCAAGGCATCCCTCAAGGATCCATTCCTTTCACCCATCTCTCACCTCCTAC